>AXCO02002150.1:0-30773 GCA_000473525.2 Anopheles melas | reverse complement strand
TTCGCTCCTCTTGCCAAGGTCGACGGTCGCTCGGGTTTCCGTGCCGTGTCCGAAGGTCAGTTTAAATTAGGTGATCCATTTTTACCCTCTTTTTCCCGTTTTTTTTGTTTTTTTTTTTCAAAACACAGGCCGCCACACCGTCGGAAGTGGTCGGCGGACTCGGCGTGACCGGCATCGCCCCGGGACTGTCCACCGGGCAGGGTGTCCTGATCGAAGCGCTCATCACCTTCATGCTGGTGTTCGTCGTCCATGGCGTGTGCGATAATCGGCGCACGGACGTCAAGGGTTCGGCTCCGCTCGCTATCGGACTCTCGATCACGGCCGGCCATTTGGCTGCGGTAAGTAACGGGGTGAAACGGGATGGTGCACAGTTGGGAGAAAAGAGAGAGAGAGATTTACTTGATGGACCATTTTTTATGCTTGTTTTCTTTATCATAACAGATCAAGTACACCGGCGCCAGCATGAACCCGGCCCGCTCGTTCGGACCGGCCGTTGTGATGGGTAATTACACCGATCTGTGGGTAAGTAAATGGCTCCTGCTCGGGGTACATCACTCTTAATTCGTTGATGTTATGCTTTTGTGTGTGTTAATCACATTATTCTAATCTACATTGTGCGCTATTTCTTCCCCACAGGTATATTGGGTTGGTCCGATTGTCGGTGGCATTGTTGCCGGTGCCGTCTATCGTCTGTTCTTCAAAGTAAGAAAAGGTGACGAAGAATCAAATTCATACGATTTTTAAGAAACAACTCTTTCCACACACATACACGTGAAACATACCCGCCAAAACACAAGCTCCGCCAAAATTATGTAAAATCATTTCACTGGCCAGCAGCAGACATATTTATAAAAAAGTCCAGCAAGCAAGTAGTCGTCGTGTCGCACACACAAAACAGGAAGCAATTGGAGAATCATCAAAGCACTCGCAATCTGTTTTCGTTTTAAAATTCATTCACATGAACCCAATGGGGATGGTTTATTATCTGTGGAAAAAAAACTTCAAGTGAATCTCATACAAAGCAACAAAATCCATCTAATCCATTTCTTTGTAGCTCGTACTAACCTAACCCAATCCATACTCATGCTCACCTTAATCCTCCATTATCAATTAGCAGGAGAAGAATGTTTAACTTTCAACGGAAAATTTAACTGTGTTTTCTACTTTTCTTTTCCATTTTTTGCCTCTTCTTCGTCCCCGATCGTCCAGATGAACACTAACAAAGTAGGCCAAGTGACTAACGACGTTCAGTACATTTAGCCCGGAGCGTAATCCGCTAGCCCATCTCGATAGCTTCTACTACGACTAACCCCGACGCCCTGCGTCCTGTGTGCGTGTTCACCGACACAAACACACACACACACACGTACATACGGGAAGGATCTTGAGATGGGGCATACATCATCATCTTCATCATCACATTAAAAGCAACACTCACAGAAAAACAAACAGGCCTGGGAAAACTTCAACCGTTCAACCGTACACGCCCGTGCAACAGCGCATCTAAAGAGGACATACAGGGGGCTGCTGCTACTAAAACACTCCACACACACACACACACACACTACTCCACATCATGCCAGCGCGTGTGCTAATCTGCCAAGAGCTAGTGGCTTCTCGTGAAGGAAAAACGCTCCGTGGGAAACAAAACGTTTCGAGACGATCTAAATTCATCCTAACTCGTGTTTAGATTCTTCATCATTGTGCTAACCTGCATGGATGCCTTACTATCTTAGTAACTGCAATTAATACCACCATCGACAGAGAACATTCATCTAATTTCACTGATATTGGTACTAACGGATAGAAAGAAAGGGTTAATAGTAGATTGTAGTGTTTGCTAGTAATCTAATACTAACACATTCACACATCACTAATAGGTTGGTGTTGCGCCTACGGAAATAGCATCAGAACAACTCCAAGGAAAGGGTTACTTATGTACTTGAAGACATAAATATTAGTTCAACAGTTTTGTTTTTCACTTTCGTTCTCGCCATGTGCGAGCCAACCCACACATGAAACACCAGATTATTCACCAGTTGCTTCACATTTTGTCACAGTTGCACAGAAAGACACACACACACACACACTCACACAGAGTACGTGTAGGCGGTGAAGATTTAGCGGTTCGGCGTTTAGAGCCACCTGTTTGGTCAGGGTTATGATTCCTTCTCTTCACTTTTCTCCCGCCTCTTTGTTGTTTCTACTTTATTGTTGTTGTTTTCCTTTCAATGCCTGTTGGTTTGAACCTTGCAGTAGACGGTAAAATACGCACACACCTACACCAGGCACACGAATGCGTTTGCTCTGTAAGATTCTTATCGCATATTATGTATTATTTAAACGAAACTTCACACAACTATAATTAGGGAAAAAAACTGGTTAGGACAGAAGCGATGGAGTGCGCAAACGGGCGGGAGGACTGCTGCTGCTTTGCATCGTCTAGGCCCCCCGCCGCCGATAGGACATGATAGCATGATGGTTTACTTTTCGTTTTAGTTTTTCTATTGCGATGCACGCAAATGCATCTGCAGTTTGCAGTAAATTCAAACACCAAACAAGGGACAGCTGCTGCTTGTGCGGTGGCACAGTAACAGAAAATATGACACACACACATACACACAGAAATTCGAACAAAAACGCGCACAGCACACGATTCGCGTAAAAGCGATGAAACTAATGCGAATGCACCGTATCATGTCCGCGGACATCCATCTATCGATTAGGGACCGATCCGATTTACTACTCCGTAAGTTCTATTTATGTATCATATACATCGGAATTTACCAAAACATTATTGTTGCGCCAGCGCGAAGACGGATAAGAGATCTTTAAACAAATAAAGTGTAATGTTATACAGTTACGAGCCTTGGTGTTTCTTTTTTTTTGCGCTTGGGCTTGCACTTAAACTAACAAAAATGTATAAATAGTGTTGAAAGAAATATTGCTGGTTAAGACATACAACGAAAGAAAACAATAACAATACTTGAACATTTTTTTAAAAAGGAACGAAAAGTTGAACGGTATTTATTGAACAGTAACGGATTTATTTGAATTTTGTATGGTTATGGTAAGTCAACTGTAGACATTTTTTTTATATTTTTATTCTTCTCTTTATCATCTTGAGTAATAACCTCGTGGTTACAGACAAAAACAAAATCGAAAAAAAAGAACTTTTTAAAATAACAATTATATTATGATAATAAACGAAAAATTTTATTATTCATGTCAAGAGGTCGTTCATACATTGCGTTACACAATAAAAAAATGTTAATTTTTAAATGAAATTCAATTGTAACTTATCCGGTGAAATTCAATTGTTAATAATACCAATTAGTGGCGATAAATGCATGCTAATTTACGGCTGCTGGGTGAAGTTCATTTGACGTAAGCTATTCATTAAATTTTCCATGTGATTTACATCGATTGTTTATCACCAAAATTAATAAATAAATTAATTATTACGACCTTGCCGTATTGTCGGATTGCTTTAGCATTCTCATAAAAAACACCCTTTCTTTAATTATTTACGTTTTACTCCAACATAGATATTATTAAACATGTTTGGTGTTTTTGATCAATTTGCGCGTGTATCGTTTGTTGATGGGATTCTCAATAACTATCAAGTTACTCCTCCTTAATTGGGATACAATTCCAATTGGATCGCAATCAAATCCCAATCCCAAATGAATCGCAATACAATCGCAATCGATTCCAAACTCAATCCTAAACCCGATCCCAATCCCAATCTCAAACAAATCGCATCTATATCGAATTAACTAAAGGGATCCGTTTCGATTCAAATCTTCCTAGGGATTGAATCCTGCACTCTTCCGAATCCCGAATCTGCCATCACTTATACCAATATGGTAATTTGGGTGCTTCTTGTTACATAAAATAATAACCTTCCTTATCCTTGTGTAACGTTGAAAGGTATCTTCTGGCCTCGTGTAAGCGTTTCGTAATTTATGGATGAGCCTTTATAAATAACTAAAGAATGGAGATCACAACAAATGTTCGTTTTTGCATTAAGACATGACATGTTATCTACATGCAAAACTCTACATAGATTACTCTACTATTATCTACAACAAACTGTTGAAGATAATGCAATACAATTTAACATCGACCGTTTACAGAACTTTTACAACCAGTCGTGATACACTTCAGCATTTGAAACACATTTAACGTCAGACAAAACATTTAAGATACAACAACCCAGAAAGTTGAGTTGTCAGAACTCTGAAAATGTGTGAAGCTATAAATATTTTTGAATTAAAAAATTATGAAAAAAGTTCATAAACTGTATTAAAATGTTAATAAAATGCGCCCTATATTCATCAAACTCCAGACATAACAACGAAAACGAATGAACGCATATTATGAAATATTCACAACGATAGTGAAGTACCATTGTTTCGTCAAATGTACAACAGCCCTGAGGTATACAACATTGCTCCTTTCTCTCTTAGCATTTCCATACTGTTGGATCTTCCCACACAAACCAGCATCAAACTAGACAAACAATAATTCACAAACATGACATGCCAATCTATGCTGAACGTACGCGACATACTTTCTACCTGTGCGGCTCAAGATTCATTACAACCTGACATTATAAACATGTCGATGGAAATAGCAAATATTATTGAATGTTGCTCTAGCCCTCCGCGTACATTATTATGGAGGGCTTGTGCATAACTTCCCAACCCAAAGACCCAACAACGCATCCCGCTCACCACCCATGTAATGATGCACATTAAGGCCGGGTCAGGAACGTTTGCTTTGAAAGACAACCCCAACATGAAACATGAATGGACAAGCGCAACGATTACGCAAAACTAGCACTTCTCATTAATTCCAGTATACGCTTGCCATTCTTCTCGGGGAACGCAGCTTCCATGCCGCAACACAACACAACACGGTTCGAGATGGGATGAATTTCTATGCTTTTGTTGTAAACGTTTTTTCCCCCTTTCCTTGCTTTGCAAAACTGAGCTCGATCGCTTACGATCGAGATAATAGCACACACAAGCGCAAAATATTCACAATTATTGACAGTGTGTCATGAAAAGAAACCACCACCACCTACACCAAACCGCAACTGACCGTTGACCAATGAAAAACAAACAAATCAAAATAGAAAGAAAAGGAGAAGGAGGTACGAAAACAACCACCGTTGAGAATAATGGCACTTGGCCAAAGTGTCGTCTCAATGCCGCCTTGAAGCTGCTCAATGGCACATACACACACACACCTGGCACTAGAAGGATCTTCTTGGCAAATTTCAAGTGTAATTATCTGCCAAGTGCTGCTGCAGCTGCCGGCTCCATGGCAGCCCCGGCGAAACCGATCAATGTTCCCATCAATATTGCCCATCCCCATATTGGGGTCGGTTGCTTTGCGTGATCATTGCTGCAATCGATCGCCAGAAACCCTGCCTTCATCAACCTGAAACACATCAACATTCGCCCACGATCGGGCATCTTCCTTTCCCTCATCATGGCTTAATCATGTGTGTGATCTGTCCACCCTTGGGACGAACAGAAACTGACCCCCCGGTGTGTGTGGGTGGTGCGAAAGTAGGTGGTGGATCTGTGTGTATGATAAACGCGATTAACGGAATCAGATAAAATTGATGGATCGAGCTCCAAGCTCCGGTTCGTTTATTTTTTGGGAAGCTCGAGGATAGCGCACCGATCGACCGTGACCATGCGTGAATGCGTTTTGTGATTGTTTTATATCCCTTCCTCGAGCTTCTACCATTATTCGTTTTTTTTTTCGTCTGTCCGTTGACAACGTCAAGTTAATGTCGCGCGCGGCATAAAATCGATCGTAGGTGTACATGACGCGCACGGACGGCGCATCCTCCGGCAAGGTTAGAGCATCTCTTCACCAGTGGGTGAATGTCGGTTGCAACTCGGTGGGACTCAGCACTGGCCATTGTTTTGCTTTCGATTCGGCTGTGAGGTACCCATTTGAATGGTAAAAAAAAACCAATAAAATTTATGTATGTACATCCTTGAAGTTTTCCCTAGAATTCTGAATATTGCTAACATGATAAATCATCAGTATGAAACATACCAAATTTATCCAGATTGGTACGTTTTTATAGATATTTGTAAGGGTTCAATTATTTAGACTTATGGTATGCAGTAGCATTTCTGATTATCTCGGCTCAAGGTCTGACAGATGGATGTAATCCGCGATGATGATACAACTCATAATTTATCCAGGAGTTTAAATTTCAATTATATTTGGGTGAAGTATTATTCCTTCCAATATTCCATTCCAATCTTCAAGGAACCGAAGAGCTTTGGTGGTTTCAGATTTTCATACGGTTTTGGGTTAAGCATTACTGTCAATGGCTTAAAATACATCCACCCCGTTAAGGTCAAATATTTTGTCAGGGAGATTGTATATTTTTGCTTTTGTGTGAAAATGCTTTTGTCTAACGATTTAGTTGTTGTATTCAAACAAGAATGAGTAATGAAAATCGAATGAGTAAAGCATTAGGAATAATATTTTACACTATTAAATATTCTGATATGTGTAATTGTGTTTGTGTTACATTTGTTCTAAGTTTCAAATTTAGCTGCAGAAGGTTCTGCAGAAAAAAAACAACCGTTTTCGCTCAAAGCCTGCCTATATCACTGCTGGGCTTTGATTTTCAATGACTTATTGATTACTCATAGCAGGATGGTCCAAAGTCCAACGTATGGGGGAGCTCTTCAGGGGTTGAACCCAAGACGGGTATGTTCTTAAGTCGTGCGAGTAGAAAACTGTGTCACGAGACCGGCCGAAGGTTATTTCGCTAAACATTTATCAAAATGGGGATTACCACCATTGCACCTTTTTTTGTGAGAAATGTATATCAATTTTAAATCAAATTGGTCCGTCGAAATATTGGCAAAAAACACTGTTTTTTTGTCATTTCATGGTGCTGTGTAATAAACCTATCACAGCATAGAACGGATTTTGAATATTTTTAGAACCAACTTCTGTGCCGCAATCAGCAGCATGAAGTACCAATAGTCACAAATAAAATATCATAACCGATAAAAAGAGAGTATATGCAATTGCTCTTGCCCAGGGATACCATCGTTACATTGACTTTTCAATCATATATTTTTTTATTTATTTTATTATTTTATTTTATTTTTTATTACCTTAGCAGAATATAATAGATTATAACAAGGGTTTGTTGTGAGGTATTTTTGTTAGAATCATCCAAAAATCTAAATCAAAAATCTACAAAATCCTAAATAGCATGTGTGATCTATATAGATAGATAATGTGATGTAGAGTTAACCGAAACAGGTCAATTTAAAAAAAAATGCTCGATCAATATCGTATTTATTGCTCACTGATTGGAGTTATACTTACTGATGCTAATTATGCTTACTGATTGGAATTATAATTTACAAATTCTTCAAAATTCAAGCAGTAAAAAAATCTACGAAAAGTTATTTGGGTCAGCTGTTGCTGTACGACCGTATTCTTCTAATCATACAAGTTCCCCAAGGATATCACAGCAATACTAAACTACTTCCTTCTCTTGATATAAGAATTAAAACTTGTTCACTTATTTTAAACAGACCTTCTTAAAAGCTTTTATTTCCAGAATAGATACTCAAAGGTCCTTGCTAAAGGACGACGCTCTAAATGGCAGTCGAATAACGTAATAACTTGAAGAAGCCAGCACGTCTACCAGTACACCACTAGCTACTTACAAACCCAATGGCTATATATATATCAGATAGTTTAAACCAACACCTGACAATGTCTTCCATAAAAGCACTATTTTGTGTACAATAATATGTCAGGTCAGATAAAATAAATTATCAAATGGGCAATCCAAAACACAAGGATTCTAGTAAATTCTACCAAATCTCGCAAAAATTGGCAACAATCGCTCCGAAATACCGCCAACATTCATCACGGGGAATTCCCTCATTCCCAAAACGAGCACACGATCGTGAGAACCTAAAAACTCGCGTGACGATTTACACGAAAGACACAACATTTACAAAATGACGCAAGAGCACGATCCAGATACGGAATCGGGGGTCCGTGAAAATATGGTTCGGTGCAAACTGTTTCTAGGCTAAGGAATATCACTGCTTCCCACACACAACCCCCAAACCCCCAAAAGCCTCCTCCACTTGCAGCAGCAGCAGCATCTGGGCGAAAATGAATTTAAATATCGAAATGAAATGTGTGCCAAAAATTTGCAATCCACACAGCACACACACACACACACGCCCGCAACCATTAACGGCGCGTAAAATGAACAACTTTACACGGCGTAACGGGAGGCGAACATGTAGAAAGATTCGCAGCGAGAACGTTCGAGACAGAGAGAAACCCACCGAAACATGACGACAACTGTTGACGACCTTAAAGTCATATCATCATGCGACTCCTCCCGCCGGAAAGTGAACGGAGCGGAGAGAGGGGCATTAATCGCGACCGGTGGAAATGGGTGTATTATTGGTGTAAGCATCCTCCCCATTCTGGGATGAGGCGGAGTGGGTTTTTTTGTTTTTGTTTGTTCGTTTGCCGATCATTTCCAGTTGGTGGTGTCGGTGCTTAATTGGGTGAGAACTGAGTGGCAATACGATTGGAAATAAAAATGCATTAAAACTTAATCGGGCTGACAAGGCGATCAGGATGGTTCTCTTTCGGGGATTGACTGGGGGACTATGAATCGCTGATACTGATCGATGTGAACAGATGTAAAAAGAACGTCAAGCTGCTTGATTAATACATCCATTATTACATAACGTATAAAAATACGAAAGAGAAATGCCCATTTATTTCCCTTCCAACCGATAAGCGGGTCCCTTCCCCCGCTAGAACAGTTCATTTGGTTACAAAAAAAAAACTCAGCACAGGTTGTGTTTATCGCATCAATGAATGCACGCGCAACCGTCGGCGATCCTTCACGATCGTGCATCATGTCCACACCCGCACCAATCCCCTAATAGTGAACACAAACATTGCGTACGATCATGCGCACTGCCACGCTAACGCTGCTGCGCACTCGGATGCGTTTTGTCATCCGTTGCGCAAGGGATAAGACGTTACACGGAGCGCGCACGGTTGTGTTACGCTTGTTACTATTATTAAAACAAAGAAATTTTACCATCGCTCGCCCAAATGCACAACAATTTCATTCATTCATCCGTTGGTTGTCATTCCCGGCAGGTGGTTATTATAAAGCGAATCCTCTGCCCGCACGACGTCATGGAAGTTAGCAGCGAGACAGGATACTTTCACCAGTACGCTAAGAAGTTTCGCCGCACGCTGACGACGCAGGAGGTGGACCAGTTTGCGGCACTGACGACGGATCGGGAGCGGTTTGCGTACGTGAACGAGCTAAAGTGGCGCGTCGTGAATGAATTACCCCTCGAGCAGTCATCGCCGGCGAAGGGGAAATGTTTGGAAAAAGCGCTCAAACACAAGTGCGAAGGTGATCGGGCGCTGGGTGATGGGGAGTGGGCGGTCGCGTTAAAGTGCTACAATCGAGCTTATTTGCTTTTGCCGGAAGAAAATGGTGAGTAACAGACGGTTCGGGGCTTACTGGTAGCACATGGTGGATATTTGAATTTATGTGTTTATGGCATCGTAAAGTAGTGTGTGCTTGGTGGTATAAAAACTAGTAAATGGTGCCGTTAAAGCGGTTAGTTGATGGTGACACCTTTGAATTATTTTACGACTTTGTGAAACTCATATAAACTCATAAATCGATTGATCTAAGGACGCCTCCGTCGGTCAAATTAATGTCTATTTGTTCTCCAACTATCAATAAATCCAACCATCTACATTCAGCACTCGAGAAAGCGCTCCTGCTGGACAACCGGTCCCAGGTGCTATTGCAACTCACCAAACTCGACCAATCGTTGGCGGATATCGATCGTGCCATCGGCTACGGCTACCCGCCAGACCAGCTGGCTACGCTCTGGGAGCGCAAAGCTCGTATCTTTCAAACGAAAAAAGACTTCAAATCCGCCGTCGAATGTTACGACAAAACGATCCACTATCTGCAGCAATACCCCACCGGTCTACCGCCCGAGCAGCTGGCCCAAAAGCTGGACGATCTGAAAAAGCTCACCGACACGGTGTACTACCAGTACAAAAACGTCCAGAAGTACCTGGAACCGCCCAAGGGAACGAGACCGTTTCAACCGCACCTCGATGGAGCTGTACTGTACGATAGCAGCGAGACGGAAGGTCGTTTCGCCAAAGCCAAAGCAGCCCTGCGTCCGAATCAACTGATACTGCGGGAAAAACCACACGCCGCTGCACTGTTGCAGGAGTACAGCGGGACGCATTGTAGCGATTGTTTCGAGCGGATCGAGGTGCTGTACTGCTGTCCGCACTGTGTCGACGTCGTGTTCTGCTCGGAGCGTTGTGAGAGGAATGGCTGCGAGGGCTACCATCGGTACGAGTGTGGCTTTTTGGGTACGCTGTGGGCCTCCGGTGCAACGATTGTGAGTCTGCTGGCACTGCGCATTATCACCCAGAAGCCGTGTGCTTACTTTGAGGAGATCCGTCACGAGTTGCCAGAATTGAGCGCAAGCATGACTGATAAGTAAGGGGAATAATTAAAACACTTACCCATTGTGCTAATGAAGCACTCTGTTGCAGACTTCCTGATGATGACTACAGGAAGATCTTCAACCTGGTCACACACTCGGAAAAACGTACGCCCGAGGACAATCTCGTGTGGACACTGATGGCAACCATGCTCAACACCGTCCTCCGGATGGCAAACTACAGTGCAGCGGGGGAGGAAAATAAGTATTACAAAACTCTAGCTTTAAGTCACCTCCACACTCACCATCCCCTCCTTCAGCTTTCTAGGTTATCTGCTGCTGCACAACCTGCAGGTGGTCAACTACAATGCGCACGACGTTTCCGAGGTGCAGCGCAAGCATGCGAACGAGCTGGCCCTATCGGTCGCCGTCGGGGCAGCCCTCTATCCGCTGCTGGCCCTCTTCAATCACTCCTGCGATCCCGGCATTGTACGGTAATAGTGCAGCCCCGAAGCTCCTTTTCCTTTCACTGTTGTCGGTGCGAAAATTGAAATCCGTTTACGCGTCTCCCTTTTGCAGGTACTTTACCGGCACGACGGTGCACGTACGGACGATTAAGAACATCGCCGCCGGTGCGCTCATCGCGGAAAACTATGGACCACTTTACACGCGAATGGCCCGCTCGGAGCGTCGCCAATCGTTGGCCACCAATTACAAGTTCGAGTGTGGCTGCGAGGCTTGCGCCGGCGACTGGCCGACCTGTGCGAACATGAATCACGCGATGATACGGTTTCGGTGTACGGGACCGGACGCCTGCCACCGGCCGGTGCTGTACGATTTGCACTCCAGCAGCCAGGGTGTGCGGTGCGGTGCCTGCGGACACGTTGTGGACGTAGGCGAGCGAATCCGAATGCTGCGGGTGAGTGACATCCAGCGGGCTTGTCAGCAAAGGGTTTAAAATGTAACGTCTTTTTTCTGTGTGTTTCATCGCCAACAGGAAGCAAACATGATCGGCCGCTTCAACGAGGCGAACCATCTCTATCAGGTCGGCATGTACGAGCAGGCACTGGCGAAGTATGCGGCGATCATGCTGATCATGGATGAGGTGCTGGTACCACCGTACCGCGACTATCACATGTGCCAGCAGGGCATGCGCCGCTGCTGTCTGGATATGGGCAGCTGTTACGTGTCCTACCCGGCCAGCGAAAAGTAGACGAGTAGCTGCTAAAAAAGAACCCGAAAAAAAGCGTTTCAAAAAAAAATACGCACTTTTTTTAATGTGGTTGTTTACATTGAATCCAAAGGCGCGTTGTCATGGGTTACCGTAATACCTGTTTCGTGATTGAAACCTCCGATCACTTCCTTCTTCCGTCCGTTTTTCATCGTTGCGTAAATAAAAAAAAAACCGGTCAGCTCCATTGCTAAGAACGCATGCGCGTTTTCGGAGGTTTTACTTTTTTGTAAACAAACAACAATCCACCATCACGGTAACGGCGAACCGGTACGCCACACGTTGGATGCTGCCGGCATTGCATGCGGTCACTTACTGGCGCATTCGGACCAACCGATCCATCTTGCGGAGATGGTGTGCGCACGAGTTCTAAAAATATACGAAAAAGCGAAAACACGAGTTGAGAAAAGTGAGAGCGATGAGGACGGCACGGGTCTTTCGGTGATGACGTTCAGTGAGATTTGAGATTGCGGGAAACAGTCACACACCGTCTCCGTCGTGGCCATCTTTGCTTATCAAGCGCAAGAGTTTTTTTCGTCCATTTCCATCATCGACCGGCAATGGAAATCTATCACAAGGATGGCACGTTTCCGCGGTACTGTGAGGCGGTCCGGAAATCGCTCGACGACAATCGCTTCAACGAGTTTGCCCAGCTGACGAGCGACGAGGAGCGGTTCCGGTTTGTGAACGGGCTGCGCAAGATCGTGGACGAGCTGCAGCTAAAGCGGGAGTACAATGGGAAGGGCATGGAGCAGGCGACCGCACTGAAAACGCTGGGCAACAAGGCGTTCCAGGCGGAGCGGTGGAACGATGCGCTTGTGTTCTACAACAAGTGCTACGTGTCTACGCCGAAGGAAAATGGTAAGCAGGGGCAAGCGGACCCCGGACAAGTGCCGGCGGGAAAGAAAATTCGGGACCAGTGCACCTAACCTCATTGGGAGCGATCGGCAGTGAGGCTATATTTGGGAGCAAATGTGTGCTTTGCTGTCGCTCTCTCTCTCCCTAAAAGTGACCTAGATTCCGGAAACTAGAGAGGAATTAGAAGCTGAGGATCAATGACACACTTGGCAAGCCGGGTTTTTAATGGATGTTTTGGAAAGTGAACGAGTGGATCAAAATCATTGAATAATATGTACAGAATGGGACGGCTTGTTTGCCAAATGGTAAAACGTGCCGGTTTTTATAAGCTGGAAGAGCGATCAGAGCAGATCAGAATAACTGTGTGAAGTTGATCAGGAAATTTTATCGTTTTAGGTTCGAAACAAGTCATACATTTCGAACCAAGAAGTGGAGAGATAGCTCCTCAGATGACTTGGTCCAATGATTCTGTGTCTTCTACTATGATCTGCAAGTGATCTTCGACTGAGATCAATCTCGTTCGAAAAGATCAATATTTTAAATTCTTCGACTACTGCTACTATTCCAATTTGATGAAATGATGAGATCTTTGAGTATTGCTGTAACTGTTCCATCTTCTTATACCATCGACTGATGTTCTAACTCATCCATCTTCTGAATCTTCGATTGATGCTCAAACTGATCCATGTTTTGAGCTCTTCACCAAATGATCAAACAATTTATCTTCTAAGACCTTTGAATACTTCTCAAACCTTTCAAACCTTCACCCTTTTTTTATATTCTGAGATCTTCGACTGATACCCAAACTGCGCCATCTTCTGATAGCTTCGACTGCTCCATATACTGAAATTTTTAACTACTTCTCAAACTGATTCATCTTCTAAGATCTTCTGAAGAAACCTTAAATCATCCGATCTACTGGAATCATGTCCGAAGGCAATCACAGAGCGCTTTATTATCACATTTGATGAATTTTCGAAGTCTTCAGGAGCTTATGATATGTATAGTAGTCACGATTCTCCTGTATAAGACCTTTATAAGTTTGGCTTTGACTGACGTTGTTGCTCTGAGATCATCCCACGACTATTCCAAGAATGCAAAAAAACCCTTTTGATAATGTTTTGTTTCCCATGCCGAGATCCTATCACAGTTAGAGTCTCCAGCAAAAACCGATTGGTCCTATATGGCACTTCTATCATTTTCCACATTTTCTGATCCCTTAATTTCAGTGCAAGAGAAATCCATCATACTGGCTAACCGGAGTGCCGCTTTGTATCATCTGGAAAAGTATGATCTCGCCCTGAGGGACATTCAGCGTGCCTTGGATCACCAGTATCCTAACCAAATGATGTACAAGCTGGTGGAACGGAAGGCCCGTTGCTTCTTGGCAAAGAAGGAATATGAAGCGGCACTAGAATGTTTCAAGTATGCAGTAGAATCTATTTCCCATTTTCTTTTATTCTTAAATTCTCCATATTATCCCTCTTTGCAGAGCAACGGTAACGGCACTGGACGATTCGAACCTTCCGCTCGAGCGCCGGCAAAAGCTGGAGCGTGATGCCCAGATCATGATCAATCTGCTGCCCAAAAACATTGAGCTGGAAAAGAAAACCAAAAAGAAGGCTTCCAAAGCAGACCAATCCGCGACGACCACGAAAGTTCCGGATAATTTCATCGAAAAAGCGCTCTGGTTCGATGAGTCCCCGGACGAGGGTCGTTTCGCACGGACCAACACAGATCTGAAACCGAACACGATTCTACTGCTGGAACGTCCTCACGTGTCCGTACTGCTGGAAGACTACAGCTTGGATCACTGTACGCACTGCTTCAAGCGCGTCTCGGTACCGATCGCCTGTCCGCTGTGTGCCGACGTCGTGTTCTGTTCGGACGACTGTGAAACGAAGGCAAATGCCACCTACCACCGGTATGAGTGTGGCTTCCTGCCGATTCTGTGGGGCTCCGGAGCATCCATCACGTGTCACATGGCGCTGCGAATGATTACGCAAAAGTCGGAGGAATACTTCCTGAAGCTCAAGCCGGAACTGGCCGGGCTGACTAACGAGCAGATTGATAAGTGAGTAATGGGGAAATTTATGATCGATTCATTGTCCCGTTCGAGACGATTTAGTAATAAATCCCACTCTCCCGATCTCTTCCTCCATAGATTACCAGTCGACGATTACCGCAAGGTGTACAAACTGGTCACCCACGAGTCAACCCGTTCGCCGGAGGATTTCTTCCAGCGCACGCTAATGGCAACGCTACTAAACGCGTGTCTTACCTTGGGCGGGTACGGGGGCTGTCCGCAGGAGCAAAACTTCATCGGTGGCCTGCTGGTGCACAATCTCCAGCTGCTACAGTTTAACGCTCACGAGGTGTCGGAAATGATCCGCGAAACGGCGGAAGACATCGGAAAGTCAACGTTCATCGGCGGTGGCCTCTACCCGACACTAGCCCTCTTTAATCACTCCTGCGATCCGGGCGTCACCCGGTACTACCGGGGCAATCAGGTGTGCGTGCGGACGGTCAAAAACATCCCGGCCGACTCGATGGTGGCGGAAAACTATGGCCCACTGTTTACGCAGGTCCGGAGGGACGAGCGGCGCGACACACTCCTGCACCAGTACCGCTTCACGTGCCAGTGTGTGCCGTGCGTGGAAAACTGGCCCCTGTTTACCGAGATGGATCCGGGGGTGATACGGTTCCGGTGCGACAGTGGCAAGATCTGCTCCAATGTGCTGCTCATACCGGCGGCGGTGAACGATTTCATGGTCAAGTGTACGGAGTGTGGCGAGCACACGAACATTATGAAGGGGCTGAAGTCGCTCCAGGACACGGATATGCTGTTCAAGACCGCCACCCGGTTGCACTCGTCCGGGGAGTACGAGGCGGCCCTGCGCAAGTACGTCGAGATGATGGAAACGATGAGCGAGGTACTGGTGCCGCCGTACCGGGACTACCATCTGTGCCAGCAGGGGCTGCGGGCGTGCATGCTCGAGTTTGGCAATCGGTTCACTAGAGCGGTGGCAAAAAAGTGAAAACATCGTGGCGCACGGCGCTGCGGAAGACACTTTGCTGCGGGTGTTAGGCGAGGCGGTTTCTTTTTCTTATTTAACGATGTTTTTGTTCGCATAATGTTCTCTTTTTCCGATTTTAATAAAAACGATACGTTCACAATTGTGGTTGAAATTGTTTTCAGTTGAGAAAGCGCATAATTTTGAACGAAAACGTCCACTCGAAGAAACAACAATCACTGTAGTACAGTTTTGCCTTAATGCCAAGATTGATACAATAGAAATCAAGATGTGACTCGTGCACAACGATCGATCTGTGTGGGAAACTGGTATACTGTTTCATTTTTGGCGAATTATTTTGTTAAAATGAACAATAAAAAATAATTTCAAGTTTCAGAAATAATATTTTTTTAAATAAAATACAACCAACTGTAAATCAACTGATATTGAACTCATTTTTTAAATAAAAATAAATAAGCTAATTTATTTACGAACAATCTCATCTTACCTCTCAATACCTTGGCCCAGTGACAGCTCGTTGACACGCATTCAGTTTATGCCAGCGGGAGAAAACAACTTTTGCGTACGCGTAGAAAAAGCAGAGAAGTGAGGTGGCCTTTCTTCGCCTGCTCCAGAAAACGAAAGCGCGGCACACGGGACGCACAGGTTATTTTTCTTGTCTGGTGTAGTGGCGCGTACTAATTGTATCATTTGTTGGCCCATCTCCATCCATCCGGGGAACTGGGACCATCGTGCCCGGGAGCATCTGTTTGTTTATCTGCTACGTGTGCGGGTGTGTTTGTTTTTTGAATGTTCTTCCAGCGGGTTCGGGTGCAAATAGTGTAGCCAAACCGCAATACGTGTCACTCGCGTGTGAGCCGTGATTAGTAGCGTAGTAGCGTCGCACAAAGTGTCCCCAAGCTTTAGCTTAGCAGCAGCAGCAGCACACACACAAAAAACCCCACCATGGCTGAGGTAGTGGAGGAAGTGATCGCACAGATCCAGGAAAACCTGACCGCCACCGTGACGGAGGGCGAGGAAGGGGGCGCCACGAACGCAACCGGAAAAACACCCTCCACGCCGGAAGGGATGGCCTTGGCATATGGCACGCTGGTCGTGATGGCGCTGCTGCCCATCTTCTTCGGCTCGATGCGCTCGGTCAAGCACCACAAGGAACAGTCGACGGCGTTCGCGAAGACGGGCGAAAAGCCGGACACGATGTCGTCCAAGGATGCGATGATGTTCCCGATCATGGCCTCCTGCGCGCTGTTTGGGCTGTACATGTTCTTCAAGATCTTCTCCAAGGACAACATCAACTACCTGCTGACCGGGTACTTTTTCTTCCTCGGCGTGATGGCCCTGTCCCATCTGCTGAGCCCCGTCATCAGCTCGCTGATTCCGGCCTCGATCCCGAAGATCCCGTACCACCTGTCGTTCGTGCAGGGACCGCCGGAGGGCGGCGACAAGAAGAGCAAGGAGAAGAAGTATCTCATCGACTACCGCTTCACGACGCACGACGTGGTGTGCTTCATCGTGGCGCTGGTCATTAGCGTGTGGTACCTGCTGCAGAAGCACTGGATCGCCAACAACCTGCTCGGCCTGTCCTTTGCCGTCAATGGGGTGGAGCTGCTGCACCTGAACAACATCGCGACCGGCTGCATCCTGCTGTGCGGCTTGTTCGTGTACGACATCTTCTGGGTGTTCGGCACGAACGTGATGGTGACGGTGGCGAAATCGTTCGAGGCACCGATCAAGATCGTGTTCCCGCAGGACCTGATGACGAACGGGCTGGCCGCGTCGAACTTTGCCGTGCTCGGGCTGGGCGATATCGTCATCCCCGGCATCTTTATCGCGTTGCTGCTCCGCTTCGACAACAGTTTGAAGCGCAAGAGCAAGACCTACTTCTACGCCACCTTCATCGCGTACTTCATCGGTCTGCTAGCGACGATCTTCGTGATGCACGTGTTCAAGCACGCGCAGCCGGCGCTGCTGTACCTGGTGCCGGCCTGTCTCGGCACGCCGCTGCTGCTCGCGGTGCTTAAGGGCGATCTGAAGAAGCTGCTTGCGTAAGTTCACGAGCAAATGGGTATTGTTAGCGGTCATTAAAACGTCTATTTTCCCTCTCTATGTATTACAGCTACGAAGATCATCCCGAGGAGAAACCGGCGAAGGCTGCGAAAAACACCAACGAAAAGACGAAATCGAAAAACACTAGCGAGAACAGCGAGGAAAAGGCTACCCCGCCCGCGAAAAAGGAAACGAAAAAGAAGGAAGCGAAAAAGGCCAAGTAAATCCGATCTCAATCCTGGCAGCATTGGGCGCAGCACCTTCCCCTCTTTCTCTCTCTCTTTCTCTTCTTCCTCGTCCGATGAATTGTGTGACCTTCTTTAGATGCTCAAAGTGTCCCCTGTTATAGTGCAAGTACGAAAGTTTAGGATTGTAACACTACCACCACCACCATCAGATCCCGGTTTCCGATAAAAAAAACGTTAATTTCAATGCTTTCAGTAATGATCGTTGGTCTGCTTCATAAGCCTATCGTGAAAATGGTGTAAATTATTATATCGGTAATTAGTTTTTTTTTGTGTTAGTATCACTACATCGTATCGATTTACTGCCCGGCTTCTCGATGCTCGATTATCGAGAGCTACAGCGCTACCTTCCAAGTGCAATAACAATAAATCGCCAACAGCACAAACTTACTAAGTTACTTATCGTAAAATCGCGTTCGTTTGCCTGATTGTGTGTGTATCTCAACTCTACCGGAAAAAAGGAGGACAAAATTTACCAACACTTTAAGGACACAAAGGTAGCCGGCTGCAAGGGGAGGGTGGGAAGCGCGCGCAGATTGACTGATAAAAAGTAAAACTAAATATAATTTGACTGTAGTAGTGAACAGAAACCGTCGAATTCGAATAGAATCCGCTGCAACAACAGTAACAGAGAGGAAGAGATAGTAATGGTTTGACTTCCAAACAAGTGAGAGTTTCGTGTTAGGAATAGAAATGGGGGGAAAAAGCTATAGGCAAATTTTGATACCGGCGGCTTAGCAGGAGAAAGGAGCTTAAATC
Organism: Anopheles melas; assembly: GCA_000473525.2. Classification (NCBI taxonomy): domain Eukaryota; kingdom Metazoa; phylum Arthropoda; class Insecta; order Diptera; family Culicidae; genus Anopheles; species Anopheles melas. Next base: position 12,058 of record AXCO02002150.1, on the reverse strand, counting down.
TGTGGGTGCAAGGTTTAGACGGCATCCTCTGGTGCAGCTTTGGGGATGTAAAATACACAATTAAAATGGACAATTATGTTCTTTTGAACTGGGAAAACCAGTTTTACGGATTGAGCACAACCGAGAGATGCTGTTCCTTTTTGTTCGATTCCAATAAAGTATTTTAATCTCTCCAGGAAACGTTATGGAAATTTAACTGATTTTAATGGTGTTTTATTGAAAGAATTTAGTGTTAAGGAGTGACTTGGTCTATTTTAGAGCCTTAAACTTTCTCGTCGGAAAGAACATTTACTGAATATTTTGCTTACCTCGAGAAATGAGAAAGATCACATTTGTTAAGTTTTACATTGATCGGCTTTATTCCGAACGCAAGACAAAAAATCCTTTCCCCAATAAATGAACGCAAGACGCTAGATTCTACGTTACATTCGCCTAGGCGGCGGAAGCCTGCTTCAGCGAATCCGGCGTAATGTCGTCCAGATACTTCACCCCGTCCTTATCTATCACGGCCACCTTGAAGTTGGGCAGATTCAGGATCAACCGCTTGTGGATCTCCGTCACGCCCTTGCGGAAAATTTCGTACGCCTCCTTCTGTGTGATCTTGTCGTGATGGTACCGGTCGAAGATGCTGTTCACGAACATGCCACCGTACCCGTGGGCGCCATGCTTCACCGGCAGCGAGTTGGCCAGATAGTCGATGTAGTGCAGCTGCGGCCCATCCACCTCATCATACCCGCCGACCAGCAGATTCACATGGTACGGCGTGCGGGAGCGCAGATAGTCGGCCAGATTGCGGCGGGTGAAGTGTGCCGCCGCTTTCGGGCCCAGCTCGTACCCGTTGCGCATTCGGTAGAGGAGAATGTTTTTGCTAATGTACTCGGTGAACTGCACACGGTCGCCGGCTTCGCCCATGGTAGCGAGCATCAGATTGTCCGACACCTTCAGGATCTTGTCCTCATCTGCAACAAGGGAAGGAATTACATTTTTTTTCGCATAGGTTAAAGGCATGATGACGAGCGGATCTGTGTTGTGTCGGATCGTGTGTGGTTGTTGTTGTGGGTCCGTTATTCCCCTGCTTACCATCCTTTAGCACCATGATGGAATGGGCATGAGTGCAGTCCGCGGCCAGCATCACAAAGTCCGGGCCACGAATTCCCATCAAAGTTTCCATGGTGAGACGAAATGTGTACGATTATAGTTGCGGGAAGTAAGTTTACAAAAATTCGCGTTCTGAGGATGCCGAAGAAACCGACAGAATGACAAACAAGAAATGAATTGTCATCAAATTGACATTTTGATGAAGGTTCATTGATGCGCAAGGTAGCTAGAGAATCACTGTTGAAGGTGGTGTGTGACGATCCGTACCCGACGTGCAAAAATTAATATAGACATGTTGCGCATAAAGGCAATGCGACGCTGATACCAAATCGTTGAAATACGTCGTTCAAATCTAAAATCACATCAGTCTCATAAAATTACATACGATGAAGTGTTGATTACGCAATAAATATAAATTTATACTTGTGGCGACCACTGTTCAGAGCTGAACCTTACCACTGTTCAAGGCTGAACTCAACTATTGACACCTTGGACGAGGACGAAATGTAAATGTCAGTTTAATGTAGCAACATGCACACCAACACTTCCGTTTTCCGTAGCATAAACAGCGACCACAGCACGCGAAAGATAGCTTTTCTCACTTCATCCTGGCTGGACGAGCGTATTGATCGTCATCGCACCTCTTTTGTTCTTGTGGATGGCAACTAGCAGCATACGTCGACGTTTCTATCCGTACCACAAGCAGAATACGTCATCGATCTGACCCATGCATCCAGTCATTTACACCGAAGATCCGGAAGCTAGTGAACCACGCTGTCGATCCAAACTGTGTAACCAGTGACCTGTGCAATCGATCCGCCCGTACTACTGGCGATCTATGCCATCGATCCAGTCCGCACACTATTATCTTCGGTGATGTTATTCAAGCCGATTGACACCATTTTGTAAAAAGCAGCTTAAGGCAAGTCTGCTGCTTCATAATACCGGGTGGTGATAGAGGCCCCGGACCACAACGCGCTCCTAAGCATCGAAAACCATCCCAGATGCAAATGTGACCGGACCGGCCGATACAAACCGAAGCAAAAACATCCGTTCCTGCGATGGTATTAGCCGTCGTTGCCATGCTAGGGGATAATGTTTTCCATAGTATAAAATAATAAGAGGCGCATTGTAAAATTGTTATCTTGGTACCACAAATAAAAAATGGTTCGCTTACATCGGGTGACCTTATGTTTAACATTATATTGTTGTCCTTTTCTTGCATTGACGTTTTGCCAAACTTCTACCAATCATTTACTTTCGGTCAAGTTCAAGTGATGCATAACTTCTTCGTGAAATTAGGAGTCATATAGGTAACGAATTTATGAAGCGTAGTCATTTAAATTATTTGAGGCGTTTTTTGTGTGTGAAATGTGTTTTTTTCTGTTGGGCTCGTTTATTATTTTGGCTCGAAAAGAAACTAGGTAATTCGACAATTTCGGATGAAGCAGAAATATCGCGCGAGACATGTTTGACAAAATTGAGCTACTTTTAGCTATGTTTGCAAATTTTGCTCATTGGGTATACGCACAACCGTGCACACCTTGCAATGACACCATTCATCTTGGCTAAGGATGATTTCTGTCACGGCCAAACCGCCAAAAACGTTGAAAACAAAATCCGGGCATTCAACGCATCTCATCTTGTTGGGGTGCAGCAATTCAACTCAAAATGGTGTTAAACATCCCACAATTATGCCACAAGTAAAGTGCAGCATTAAACTAGAAAAGGAACACGCCGGGAGCGATGCATCCGCCTCGCAGCAGCAACCCAATCGGCGCAGGATAAGCGTCCGGCTCAAGCGACCGAACCCACTGTTCGAAATGTGGTTAGAAGAAATGATAGCCAAAGCGGAAGAAAAGAACACGATGGGTAAGGTGGCGCTCCAGAAAGCACTCACCTCCTTGCGGCGCTATCCGCTTCCGCTGGCAACGGGCCGGGACTGTATAGCGTTGATGGATTTCGGCAAAACGATCTGTGAAAATCTCGATCGAAGGCTAAAGGCGTACCTTGCTAGCGGTGGACGGGTAGTGTCCGATCATACGCCAGCAATTGAGGCTCTCCTGAATGATGAACAAGGAGAACATTACCTGGAACTTACGCGCGCAGTACGGCGAGAACGTGAGGAAGAGGTTATGGTGGTTGCCGAGGAAACAGAACCCATCGAGGAAGTCATGCCAAATGATTCCATTTTCGATCACGTACCCGGTACATCGGCAGGTGGTGATGAATTCGTTCGCATAACGCACCCGAAAGCGATCCTGCTGGTAGATACGTGTGAAACGATCGGCAAATCGAAAAGTGGTCTCGATCGAACGCTTCAGGAGCTGACCCAGTACGCCGTGGAGCACGAGGTACGGCGCTTGAGTGTGGGCGATTTCGCGTGGATCGTGCGGGACGATTCGGGCAGGGAGTTTCTGCTGCCCTACGTACTGGAACGCAAGCGCATGGACGATCTGGCCAGCAGCATCAAAGATGGCCGGTTTCACGAGCAAAAGTTTCGCCTGATGCAGTGTGGCCTCCCAAATGTGATTTACCTGATTGAGCATCTCGGGAACAACCGGCAGGTCGGTGTACCGGAGGGAACGCTTACCCAAGCAGCAATCAACACGTACGTGCAGGGGTTCACCGTAAAGTATACGGAAAACCATCACCACACTGTTCTGTACCTTTCGGTGATGACTAACTTTTTGAACAATTCGCTTCAAGTATGTAGTATAGATCCTTTATTACTATTGTGAAATACACAGAACACTTATTTATCTTCCTTTTTATAGAATAAACTTTACCTCGACGTTACTAACCGGCCCGCAACGGAGCACGCTTCCGAATATCGCTTCTCCAGTCAAACCGTTCCACTGCTTTCGTTTGAATTTTTCTACAAACAATCGTCCAAAACACGCGACACCACCGTGCGGGACACGTTCATGAAGCAGCTGCTGCAAATTAAGCTGCTTACGATCGAGAAGATAAATGCCATCGTGGAGAAGTACCCAACGCCTCAGAGTCTGTTCCGCGCGTACGAACGGTGCCCGAGCGAGACGGAGCGTCAGCGCCTGCTGAACCTACCGTACGGACCGACGAAGCGTACGATCGGCGACAAGCTTAGCAAAATCATCTACCAGCTGATGATGAGTGAACGGTACACTTCGTGACTGGGGACACCCGGCGTAGAGGTAAGGCTTGTTGCGTTGTTTCTTTAAGGTTAAAATATTAAATTTTCTATCCACGAAAGATACGAATAGACGGTGGTGTAGACGGCCGGCACCCCGGCCAACCCACAGTTCTGCCCGAACGAGGTAACGCCGATGATGGTGTAGGTGCAGTACACGTTCGCATCGTTGTACACCTGCAGCGGTCCGCCGGAATCGCCCTGGCACGTGTCCTTGGTGGAGTTGCGCGAACCGGCACACATTTGCGTGGTAGCGTTCAGGCCGGTGCGTAGTTTGCGCGTCGGCTCGAACTGATCCTTACACTCCTCGAAGCGGAACATGTCGAGCGTTACCTTGAGGAGGGAGCTGCTTTGCTCCAGCCCGAACCCGATCGCACCCCAGCCGGTTGCGATGGCACGCTTTTGGGGGATGGCTGCCTGCAGCGGGAGGCAGATGGGGCGTGCGTAGGGTGAGAAGATCACCTTTCGGTTTAGCTTAATCAGTGCGATATCGTTGTAGTGGGACGTTTGCTTGTACTCGGAGTGTGGGATGCGTTCCGCGATGTCGTAATCCTCCGGGAAGGCTTCGTCGGTGGAGGAGGCAAGCGAAAGCTCTCCCAGCCGGACGATAGTGGCAGGTCCGCTTGTAGGGAAAAGGATGGAAATGGTTGATTTGAAAACGAAAATCTTATTTTTTTGTTTATTAAGACTATAAATTACAGTCGTCAACTCGTACAAAAAAGTTGGATGAACGTAATGATTATCGATGAATAACATTTTGATCATTGAATGAATAACCGTATTGCTTACAATGAAGCTTCAATTTTTAGCTAAACACTAGTTTTAGTCTTAATAATGAATTTAGGAACATTAATATTAATATGGAAAATATTTTAAGCCGTTGTCTGCTGATTGAATGCGGCACTAAACACTACGCAAGGTCAAATCAATTTGCTTCCCCAACTGATAAAAATTTGTTGTCCCATCAACTCCGTGGCGCTGTTTATTCTACAAAACCGCATCTAATGCTGCATATTAATCAACCAATTTAATTGGCATCGATGAGACTGCAAACAAATGTACCCATAGAAGACGAAATCCATGCCTTCTTTGTTTTCGTATTTGAGCTCCCCAAATCGTCATTTGTTGGCAATACTTACAAGTTTGTGGAAGTTAGGCAGTGGCCAGCAGTTAGAATGAAACGATCGGACACAAGCGAACCACCGCACAGATATCGGATCTCCGGCGCCTCACCGAACCCGATCAGTGCCATGTGGGGGAACTCGCGCGCTTTGGCCAGCTCACCGTCCACAATTAGTTCGACCGCGGTATGGCCACACTTGTCGATCGTTTGCAGCTTTGCCTCCGAAGCAGTCAGCGAGTTCACGTACTCCTTCGAAAACACAGCCTGCCCATACTCGGCACACTCTGTCGAGAGGAACATAGAACAAAGAATGTATGAAAAAGGCCTCTCCATAGGGGAAAAACACCAAATTTTGTATGAACTTTTATACGTACTTTCCGCAACCCGCTGGTGCTCGTTGCGTGGTGTGGTGGAGGGTGTGGTTGCTGCTGCAGGCGTAGTGCCCACCTGCGGACAGCAAACAATCTGCACCCGATCGATAAAACCGCACTTGGTCGGGTTTCCCCGTCGATTGCGGATGTCATCGATTACGGGTGCACACTCGGACACGATGCGGCAGATGCCTGGCTCGTTCGTACGCTGCACTATGCACGGTTCACCCACTGTGAAGAAATGGTTGATGAATAGATCGTATTCGTTTTGGAAAGTAATTTTATTTACCTTCTAAATCACAGCGTACGGTTGCAATCACAAACAAAATCACACAAAGCACCACCGATGACGCATACCGGAACGGCTGCCGCATGTCGATGCGTGAGCCCATCTTCACCGCTCTAGTTCACCGGTGCGAATGCGGCGATCGCGTTCTTCGATTGTGGGTACAGCGTTTGTTTGCACATTGTGCTGTGGTGTCGTTACTGTTCTCACGCACCCGAACATCGTCGAAACGACGATCTCCACAGTACGATCTCATTCCCCAACTCTCGCGAACAGTTGCGAGCAAGCGCTTGGGGCTGGGTGGATTCATCGCTCAGTCGACGCTTCCAATCAGCGGTGTTTGTTTAATGCCACTGCGCCGCCACGCGCTCTCGACGCGCTCCGATCGAACGGCGCCGCAAAGAACTGGTTTGCAACTTGCCATATGCATATGCTGCTTATCCGGATGAGGAACGGGGGAGGTTCTTTTAAGTGGTTCTTCTTTTGCTTGTGGTTTCGGTGCTTCCCTCAAAAAACTAGTTTGGAGTGATTTATGACATGCTGGTTTTGGTGGGGCCCGAGCTACACAGAGCAATTTGCACAACAAATCGCTTCATGGTGTATAGAAAATGATACAATTGATATGTTCTGCCGAAAAATGTTAAAATATGTAAAAGAATGCGATATATGATAAAACAAATCAATATCAATTAAAATTCATGTACTACTAAATTCATAAAAAAAACTTAAGCAATAAGGCTGACGCCGTTCTTCTTGTATAAAAAAATCATAAAAAATATTACAAATTGAATATTTTTTATTTTATATAATATCTAATGATCTTCAGCGAAACAAAACTGATGAAAATGTTGCTATGAAGTATACAAGAAACCACAAGAAAAACATCCAGGCATCCTTTGATTAATATTTTTTATGAATTATCAAAAAAGTCATCTAAGAAAATTTCGGCTGCCAAAACGCATATACAGTTAGAAGGATATTTGCCTTAAGGAAATATTCATCTCGAAGAGATATAAAATATGTGGCATATGAAAGGACCTTCAAAATATTCATCTTAAATAACCAATTCATCCTGAAGAGACTACATCTTCACTGTAGTTCTTAACAATGAGTACAACCATAGAAGATCTTAAATGTGATCACAAATAGGAATAAAAGTTACAAATTAATTATAAATTTTCTATTTCAGATTGTCGTAATGCAGCGTTTTGCTGATGAAACAATTAGTGACAACTGCACCTCAAACATTTTCTACTCCGTTATCCCGTTCCTGAAGCTGCCAGTTATTGTGATAGGATCTAAATCCCCTCTGATGGATAGACACTCTTGTAAACCTATATCCCTCGTTCCAGTTTGTGCAGGGTGATAACATGTATCATCCCATATCAAAGGACGAGTGCACATGGCTTATCAGGAGGGAGTGGGAGAGGGCAACAAGACGCTCAAAAAATCTGTCACGAAGCCTTGCAGAAGCAATGGGGCCATGGCGCGTGACCAATTGTTAATCCCCATGTACCCAAAGGACCAACTAATAGCATTAGAAACATTGGAAATGGACTTCATGATATCCATACGACAACCATACGCTGTACTCCATGAATGATGGGCTCATGGAAAGTTAATCTCATTGGCTTCCAAAGCTTAAACCGACTATTGGATAACTTTTTAGAAGTTTTCAGCCGTCCGACCAAGTTAAACCGGGACAGAAAAGTCTGCTTTACCTTGACAATCCAAGTTCGCAAGTGATTTGTTTTCCGTCGGCAATTTTTACATTCGTCACCCATCGCAGACCAGCAGGAAATTATAGTACGCACTCTTAGCGAAGGGGAAATATCCCTTCCTTGAAAAAACTGAATAATGCATGGAGTATGGACCTCGTAGTTCCGTCAATCTGTTAATCCTGACTTAATGCCTGCCGCATCTACACCGTTTGCCACCTCCTGCCATGTCCATCCGAATTCAGGCCATGTTCCGATTCCGAAGCTCATCTGTAAGGGATGTTACAGACTCTCTTAGACGACATGTCGAACTGGCAGACTGGTAACATGTATCATCACATATCCAAGCTTGAGTACACGAACTTGCTACATCCTGTTAGAAGGATAGTGGCCCATTGCCAATCTGGAGACATGTGGCTACCCCTTACGGCCTTACGCTATGCACGGCGATCGACATGGACGTGAGGCTGCAGCTAGGAATCAAGCATTCTGCAGAATGATTGTTAACCAGGCCATGTCACGATGAGATGGTCTTTTGTGAGCAGGCCATCGAGAAAGAGAGAGAGAGAGAGCTATGTGCCGCTTTTAATTATCACGCTATAACCACAGCGGGGGTTGTTGCGAAAGTGTTCGAACTTCTCGTTTATGAAGTCTTGTTGGTTTCTGCCTGTAACATTAGCCGTAATCAGCACGAATTCGTTCCCAGAAGGTTAACAACGAAAAATCTTGTGCAAATACAAACCTACAGCCATCAACGTATAGATGCGCATTTTCATGTAGATGCCATGTATAATAGCTGGTCTCGTAGTACAGTCGTCAACTCGTACGACTTAACAACATGCCCGTCATGGGTTCAATCCCCAAATGGACCGTGCCGCCATACGCAGGACTGACTATCCTGCTATGGGGGGAAATCAATTAGTCGCTGAAAGCCAAGCCCACAAGTGGGTACAGGCAGACCTTGACCGACATCGGTTGTTGAGCCAAAAGAAGAAGCCATGTATAATAACATCATAAAAGTCGCCTTCGACAGTGTGTCTCATGACATATCGCTCTCCAAATTAAATCCCAGGACAACTCTTAAAGTGAGCTCATGGAACATATGCACTCTTAGCGGAACCGGAACTTTAAAACAGTAGGATGAAGCCCAACTGCTTGACACACTAAACATCGATTTGGATTGTGAGCAACGGGTGAAATTATTAGTTTCAAGGGCTGTTGGTGATTGGCTATGTACCCTACGCGCATGTGAGGCAGATTTTTCAACATAAGCCGCACAAACTGTCACGTCCCTATCGAAGGCAACTAGGAAAAAACGATCGGTCATTAGTGAGAGAATGTAGCGTCGTAATAGTTACAACGGAACGTCACGCATCCAACCGGATCGACTACGTGTTCGAAAGTCGCTGTCGACAGTCAATTGTAAGTAGCTCATAATATAGTTGACTTACCATACCATTCAATTTGATGCAGCAAATAAACTGGTCGATGAAGAAAAAGCAAGCGCTTGACTGAGTGGCGTTTGAAGCTTCGATAACGAGTTTCATCGCCTGTAAATCATAACGATTTCTCAGCATGATTCACATAGTTTTCAATCTGAGACCACTAACAGCTTGGAATGATGAATGATTGGATCGTTGGAGTCATGCGAGAAAATGGTACAACGACTGTAGGCACTTGATGTTTGGCGATTCTGTTGCACAAACAGTCGCTACATAAAGGTTTGTCTTCTCGGCTTGTTGTCATTTTCCTATTGCGTTGATTCACGGTTCGCTGACCAAAGTTGAAGAACATCATTTCTTTTCATTAACCTTCATTATTGTATTGTACACCAATGCCTTTAACTTATGCCATTTTGTTTATTTTTTCTTATTTGTTTTGTTTGACTTTGTCACATTGAATCCTTCCGTCGATGATAGAGCAGCACGAGTTATTTACAATACAGCGTAACCCCGCAACAAAGGCCGAAACATGATGGGTGTGAAGTGGTCCTCGGAACAAGAGCTATCTTTGTTGCCCAGTGTGCCGAACGAAACGAACAAACGATGAGGAAAATCTGTGTACATCCTGCCTGCGGGTAAATCGAGCAACCGACTGTATGAAGAGCGTGGAGCGCGGCATCGGGCAAGAAACGGTGGGGCAAACGGTGGCCACGGGCGCGATGCTTTGCGCCAGCACTCCATGGGCTGGTGGGCGTTGGAGTCTACTTCTGGCTGCAATCAACAATCTTCTGCGCTTCGGCCTGTGCATTCCAAATAGGGAGAGAGAAAGTTATATGCATTTTGTACACGGTTTGTATCGCTTCGGTTCGCTAACCGGGCTCGTCCACCCATTCCCCAGCCCTACCTGAATCATCCGGTAGATGACGAGCAGCGAATCAACCGGTGTTTTGCATGCGTCCTGCCCGAAGGTACTGCCGAGCGGATTAATTCCCATCGCACCTTGCGACCGCTTGCCCCAGGCCGGTGTGAAGGTCAGCTGAAACGGCCTTTCTATTAGTAGCTGCTGCTGGGGTGGTGCTTGGGCCGCGAACCTGCCGGCCCGCGGTAAACATCCATCCATCTGCGCTTACCTGAGCTTCGGTGATCAACATCAAAGAGGCACAAATCAGCAGCACGGTGAACAGCTTCACGGTATCCATATCGGCGCGGCACCGGCAAAGATCTCGGCGGTAGATTAATTAGAATTTTGTTATTTGCTTTTTAATGTTTGCCCGGTACGTTCGCTGGTTCGGGCGGTCGGTTAGCGCTAGCTGTCGGCGGTTGAATGGGCGGCACTGCGCGACGATGTAGCGTTTCCGATTGAATGGTGCAGCGTGTCTGAATTCTGCCTGCTCCTGGTGTGTGGGTTTTTATACCTCAGCATGGTCTTAGCGTCCTAGCGGGCGAGTCCTTTTGTGAGCGTGGTCGGTTGTACGGTTTCCTTGAAGCCGCTGCAATGCACTACTTCGCTGCACGGTCCGAGATGATGGCAATGAGCCAAAAAGCGAGGATTCTAAAAAGAGAGAGAGAAAAAAAATGCTTCCAGACGTTGTACGGAAGTAATTAAAGATCCGTTTTAGTTTGCACTTGCAGGATGGCATGACGTACGATGATACTGACCGTGGTATGCTCCGTTAGCGGGAACAGTGGTAAAAATGGGTAGGAACATCGTTATGGCTCACGGCGTTTCGTATTGCCTGATGTGCGCCAATAAGCATGCAGTTAAACATACACAATCGACGGATACCTACATCTTGTTAATGAATATTGCTTTCATAATTCACACCGATATGGATAGGTTAGCAATGTTTATATGGAGCTATGATTGCTGTTTTGTTTGTACTGAATAAATAAAATGGAAAATTGTGATATCCTTTGAAGTTAAAACGGTAAAGGTGTGCAATCGCATGCGCTATTTTGTATTATGCGATATAAAATAATTCATTTGAAAATATATTTACTTCATTTTTAACGTAAATGTTATTAGGTGATTTGACTATAAAAAGAAAATCGAAAAAATGGGAAAATGTTCTATATTACTATTAATTTCATTCGAAATATGTCCAACAGCCATAGTTCTTTGCGATTGTAAAATCGTTGTAGTGTTTTTCGGGTTTCGCTGTGTTGTATTATTTTGATTTTTTTTGTAATTTGTGACATGAATTCGCTAACTTAAATAAAGCTAACTTATTCGTAAGCTCAGTTTGTTCGATTTAAAATCTATTTTAGAGTAACCTGTGTTGAGTTAATGAGAATGAATTCTCCTCTTACCTGTATAAACAATAGCTGTTACTTATCAATTCTCTGTTGCGTGTTTGAGTTTCAACTGTTTTTTTATGTGTTACTGGATTTGTGTACTCATAGCATTTTCAAATTGAAAAGCATCTTTTCTTTGCTTGTATAACAGCTGGTATAACAGTGCATCGAAAATGTTTGTTCCAACGATACCGATTTAAGTCAAAATAACGAAAAAATGGGACCCTCTTTTTATCTACAAAAAATGGTGTAAACGATATTTTTGATTGTGCACTTATGGTAAAATAGTTAAAGTGAATCTGTAAAAAAATCCAAAACGCTATAGCAAAAAAAAAACTATGCAGCATACAAATGTTTTCATTTTCATAGCATAGTTTTAGGCGTTTAACAATGTCGTGTTTGGTACTTGATATCTGTAATACAGCGCCTACCATGACTATATGGGCATTCGTTTTTCGCGATTTGCCGGCAAAATAAATATTTTACTGAGGTTTTTCTGCCGCTGAATGAAGTCTTTTGACACTTAAAAACGATATATTTTGATAATTATTCT
>KI919848.1:0-29063 GCA_000473525.2 Anopheles melas | reverse complement strand
CTAGTGTCCTTGTGACGCCTTGGAGCGTTGTTCAGCTTTGAAATGAAAATAACCTCTTTTCAACCTTGCTAGTCCAATTTCCACTACTTAAACGAGGAAGAGCATGGTAACGAGAAACAATCACTGAAAAGCGATAGCTTTCGTTAGATTTCTGCTGCATATAGCTAATAATAAAGCAGAACTCACCGAAAAGAATACACTTTTAAAAGTCGCTGTCAGTGGCTATATCAGACGTCTAAACGCTACAAACTTATTGCTACAATTAATATTTCAATCCTGCTGCAGTGACGGTTTAAAAGACGAATTGGAATTTGATTTTGATTTTCCATTTCATGTCAATTATATTTATTTCACAAAAGTCAATTACGGGAATGTATTTTAAGCATGCAATGTTATCTAGAACATCTATAAATAGCTCATGTAATTACTACGGGTATCTTGAGCTTAAAGAAACATTCGTGTGGAATTATCTCTAAATGTTCACACAGGCTAATCTAGGATTATTCGTAATCCATTAGTGATTGTATCAAATTGCTTCACATTTGATACAATTTCATTTTGTTACACTTTCCTCACCGTGTTGAGCTTTATCACGAATCACAATTTATTCCACCTTCTACTTTGTTATAAGTTCCACCAACTCATCTTCCACCCATAACTTACTTCATCAAAGATGACAAACTTCCCGCCACCGAGTTACGGTACGGCAGCTCGAGTTTAACGAGCTTGCAAAATAAAATAAAAAAAAAACCCCGTCCCGATAATTGGATTCTGGGTAGCATGGGAGCCATTTTTCCGCTGTAAAATCGATCAATCGATCCTATGCTGTCAAGTGTTGGGGTGATAAAAATTGTGGAACTTTGTGCACAAAACCAACGAATCTTGCCACTAATCTTTAAAGTAATCGATCCGAACCACATACCGTAGTCGTCGTCGTCATCGTCGTTGTCGTTATCGTCATCATAATTTTTCGCCAGGTGATGGTGGTGATGCGTCCGGGAGATGATGGTTAGATATTTGGGTCGATAAGGTAATGCCATTACGTTGGCCTGAGTCTTCGCATTTTCCCACCACCGTTAAACACCGTGATGAAGGGACAAGTTTTCTGCACAATCTCGCAAACGGTGTCCGTTCGGGGATGGTGGCTGCATTCTGACCATAGCGGATAAGCCGTGCATACCATTAGATGGAATTATTTGCATAAATTATTCAAACTTCCAGTACGTTACAGTGAGCCACGGTCTTGGGTGGGTTGATGGGGAAGGAAATCGCAGTGTGAAAGTGTTTTTGCATCGGTGGTTAATGGCGCACTCGACACATGGTAAAGGAATATCATCGCCATCGATCGGCAAAGCTCAAACATTAACCGTGTGAAGGATGTTGACTCGCACCGATAATCGGATTCACTTTGGGGACTTGTGCTCGAGCCTGATCTCAGGGGCGCAATGATGCCAACGCAAAATGCCTCCATCGTACTACATATAAAGCCACACATGCATACATTAAAATATTCTAATTGTCAGCAGGAAATCGATCGATCCTGTCGGTAAGGGCCCCACCAGCCGGTGCGAACTTTGTAGGAAGTGGGCATAACTCAATAAACGGCTTCATCAACGGGTAATTCGATTTCATGCTGCATCGCCCTTGGGAGTTTGGCTCATATATTTTCCACCATCCCCCAATCCCTGTAATGGGTTCCATCATCATCTACAGCGCTTATGGTTTGTATGTGTGTGTGTGTGTGTGCGCGTGATGCTATAATGTATGTAGCAAGGCGTACTTGTGGTGAAGAGATTATAAGCAACAGGAATTAAGGAACACAAATTGGTTTTGTTGTGGTAACAAATGTAATTCATGGCTCCAGCTGGTTCATGGCTAGAGTATTATTACAGAGCATTAGGAATTTATTGTTCACTGTTGTGAGATGAAGTAAGCAGGCGAGTGTTCGTTTGTTGGGTGATGATGAGGATAATGTGAGCAGTGTGATATTTTAATAAAGTAAATGGTTAAATACCAGCTTGAATGGAATATTACGCCTGATCATGGGACTTTTTTAAAGTCTCATGAACTGTTTTAAATGCAGGGTATAGAGCACGCAGCTCTCCTTATCAATCACATACCTATTTTTGGGTGAAATTTCGATTTGCTTATCTCATTTCGTACTAATTTAGTCTTTTTTGGATTCTACATTGTTTTAGCTTGATACTTATGAGATGAGATCCAAAAAATGTCAAAAGATTTCATTTTCAATTAAATTGTTCTATTTTTTATTAAAGCGCTCTATTTCAAATGACAAATATAATAATCCAGTTCCAAATAGATGACAAATTCGAACGTATTGCCGACCTTCAAGTACATCTTTGTTAAAAACGGATTCGCTCAAATTTGTCTATCTTGATGCTAGCATACCCAATTCAACTGGGCCATTTGCCAGGACCAATCGTACTAATAAATTAAGTTTTGGCTTTGCAAGGCAATACGGTTGATATAAGATGGAAGACAAGGCATTTAATTTAATTCCACCATCGGTATTTACCATGTGCTTTCAAATTAACCTCTTTGAATGACATCCGTTGTCATTTTGCGATAGTTTAGCACATACAATCGAGTTAATATCAGTTTTTTTTTCATTTTAAAATCAACTATTAAAATGTATCAGTTTTGAGGCATTACACAAAAAATGGAATTTTTGTATAGTAAAAGTTAGTTAAAAGTCCTAGATATTTCTAGGAGATAACTCTTTTACATTAAAAATAATATTTTAATGCGCAACCTGTATTTACCACAATAGCTCAAAAAGCCTTGTACTCTGTGTGTTTGTGATTCAAATTCTGCTATCAACTCATCATCAGTCTTCTTTAAATCCTTCGCCCATTTGTCCATCAATCAATCCCATCCAACACAGTCAAACAGGCTCCAACAGCACTGACCTGCCACACTCACGCCAGGGGCCATGACAACAACAGGAACAGATTGTATGACACCCACCTAGAACGAAACATCACCATCATCATCGCCATCATCGTGATGCAGGGCCCTTTGGTAATGATGCCTTGCCGAACGACACAGACCAGAGCGACCGGAAGAACGGTCTACTGTCACCACTCATCACCCGTTTTTCCAAGGGCTTTCCATTCGTTTGTCATTCGTCGGGCACAGGGCACACGGTCCATGGCAAAAAAAAAACCGAGCCGACATTCAGGTGTCCAAACTAACGCTCCGCTAACGCAGAGCGAAGCGACCGGTGTCCAGGTGTGCCGGTTGCCAACGCCAAAGCGATGCTGACTCAGAGCGGATGCTTGTTTGCCGAAGGATTTTATTATTTTGACAAGTACCACTAACGTCTGCATCCGAGAGGTTGGCATCGTGCGGAGAGTGCACTTTCAGCGCATTGAAAACCCCTTTTTTGTTGGGTCCAGGGTGCATACGTCGTGCAGAGGGTTAAAAGGGGAGAGATTGAGGAGCTTACCATTCTCAGCATGCTTGAAACCAACACCAAGTCACTAACACACACACACACACACACACACACACACACACATGGTGATGAGGTTTGATTCGCATTTGATTTGGATTTCAAATTTCTTCTCTATTTGCAGATCATTAATGGAGCGCTAAGCATCGATCCGTACCGTGCTCGGTTACCGGTTTGGTGCTGGAGTGAAGCAAAGGGTCACCGTCCGGCACGGCATGCATTAGAGGTTGACTGGCCGAAATAGGTGGTGGCAGTTTGTGTCCTTTCAAGTGCGTGTGCCCTCAGCAAACGGAGCAATAGGAGAAGGTTGTGCTCGTTGGCAGAGCATCGTCGGGAACGTCGGGTTGGTGGGCGAAAGTGAAGTGAAGTTCATTCCAGGGATACGAGTTGTGTCACCATGGGCACTGTGGTTTGCCTTCCGGCTGGACCGGATTTGATATCCCAGTGTAATCGCTGCGCTGCCTGCCTTCCCAAAGCGTTCGGCAAACGAGGTAAGGTGCAAGATTGTACGCTATTTGTTGTGCTTTTTGTGTGGGTAAAATTTGCTATTTCAAAGTGGTTGAAAATTGTTCGTATTTTCATGTATTTATCGAATTTATAAAATATGTGAATAGTTAATCTTTAATTGAACGCCAAGTAAAAGAATCAGTTTTTTATACAACATTATGTAGTAAAAACGTTTTGACCAAAATTGCTCATGATTGCTGCTCGTTATTCGACATAGCGCTCTCTAGCGGTGCGTAGCTAAACTAGTAAAGCGTTTTAGTTAGGAGAACAACCACAGCGAGCGCTCAGCGAAGCGTTCGTTCGGTTACGCCTGGTGGTATGCAAATCACCGAAAGGTTAAATTGTTTTGTTTTGTGTTGTATTTATTGATGAAGGTTTATTTCAATGCATTTCAGGTCCAATTTTCTTCATGATCTCTTGTCTATATGCTTATTTTATAACTTCTATGAATTTAATTATCAAAATGAAGCGTTCGAATGCTAAGCGTTTCAGCTCACCAAAAATGTTCATGCAAAAATGTTCGTTAAATATGCTGCAGCTTCGTTCAGTTTGAATTTTCTGTCGTTGAAACAGGCCGTTGTGAAATTAAGTGTAATTTTATATACGAAACATAACAAGAAAACGGAGACATAACTTATTACTTTGCCTCGTAATGATTTATAATCTGGTCTTGAGCATATAGTGATTCCAACGATTTATTGGTTGATTCTCGTATTTTTTTTGGGTTTATCTCGCGATTTATTCTCCGTTTCCACGATTCATTACTATCATCCAATTGAACATGAATACAATTGAACGAGAAGATTACGGGCTAAGTCCAATCCAACATGGGAACGAACCAAAAACTATTGATTAATATATGCAATCCGTTGTTATTTTTATTCATCGTATTCATTACAATGTTTTTGTTAATCAAAATTTAAACCTGATCATCATTTAAATCTCCATTCTCAATAATTAGACGTACCGATCTTACTATTGTTTTGTATCCGGATAACCAAATTCAAGCGTTACAAAATTACTCTCTCTTTCTACATTTTCACAGGAGTCGCAACGCACTGTCCAACAGTGCCATCAAGTGATAGTGTCTATAGGCTTGCCGTAAGTCCTTACTCGATACCTCCGTGTGTCTCTTCTGCCTGTTGTGTCTGTGTGTACCTTTTCGATGTTTTTCCTTGCGATCTGTTGTCACGCTCTTCACTCTTCCCAAACCACTCTATCCTTCTTCTTTCTATTGCGTGCGTCTGTGTGACTAGGTGTGTGTGTGTGTGCGCGTGAATTTGATGTACTTCTTTCCAACTGTGTCTACTTTACATCTGTCGTTCCACTGTATGTGTCTTACCTCACCATTGTTCACCCTATACTTCCTCGTTTTTGCACGACTCACGCACTAAAAAGGAAGCATTTTCACCCGTCAGCGTAACTGATGCGATTTACTTGCTTGAGTAAGTTGCGTTTCTGTGTTTTGGGTTTCACTCTTTTTCTGGGGCTCGATGAGCAGCAGCAGGAGCCTGCCCGCAATCTTTTGTATCTTTTCGTTCTTCCGTTTTACTATATCATGGTAAATGAAGCTCTATCCAACCGTACTGGTTGACGGTGCGAACACAACGTTTCTTCGCGTTTTGCACCCAAGCTCGCGTGTCGTGTGCTTTCGGTTGGTGCTGTTGTTCTACTCAAGTGAAGCACGATTTACACCTTCCATTGCAACGCGTCACCTTCTTTGACGCTATCCTCTATCGTTGCTTTTGATGTTCTGGGTCTGTTCGGGGGTTTCTTTGTGCACAATAGACGAAGCATTTTGGAGGTCTTTCCGTGGGTCTTTTGGTAGGTTTAAACGTATTTATTCTGTCTTAAATTTCATTCGAATTATTTCCGTATTTCAGAAAATGTTTCAATATATTTTGTTAATTTCTAGTCAACAATGAACTTTGTTAAAAAAAATTCACAAAAGTTTAACAAAAGTATAATAAATAAACCTTTATAAAAACTGTTTTGCACATTCAGAATTTCAAAAGATACTAACTAATAGTGTAAATACTTAAAAAAAAACTGTAGTAACCCGTAAATTACCCACATGAATAAATTTGCCTGTTTGTTTCGATGTCTTATGTTCTTATTAACATATTAAAAAATATTCCTAAAATATAAAAATAGGGTTAGTACGTTTGCTGAACGATGTAGAAGCGATCATATATTTTACTGGCCCTGCTCTTCACTTAAGTTTTTTTACTGAGCAAGTCGCAAAAAGGAACATTACAATTATAATACGTATTTGAGCTTAAACAATCAAATACTAAAATTAATTTGTAAAAAAAACTCTTCTTTCCTGTGCTATATAATCTATTTTAATATAAATTTCTACTCAAATTACAGGAAGTTCATCAGAGTAGTGACGGATCGGTAACTCATCGTTTGATCGAAGGTATGTATTTTGTTGTAAAAAAAAATAGCCATGAGCCTTCATGTGAATAACTTATTTTACTGCAATATTTTGACCTTACATTTGCTGCATATTTTGATGAACAAAAAACATCAAAACTGCAAAATTACATTTTTCCTTGCAATGTTACAAAAAAATCTTGTATTACAAAAATAAAAACATAATATTAATAATTATATTCGAATAATTTAAAATATTTGACACATTTACCCGTCTCGAGACAAATATGCTTTAGATCCTCTTGGAGAAGCAACCAATCTTAAAATTAGAACCAGTTGGCGAAATAAGGGCAATCGATCGAAAATGGAATGGGCGGAGGAGAAAATTGACGCGTTTTACGTTCTATTACAAGTCGTTTTTTTTTTTGCTCTCAATCCCTCTCTGTGCACCACTCTCCCAGTCCGAAATTGGACTCCTGCGCGATTCGATGCAATGATTACGATTTGAATAGATTTTCATTTCCCTTCAAAACCGGATGCGAAGGATCGTGTCACGCTGGGACGGAAGTTTGTCTCTGGCTGCTTGCTGCTGTTCGTTTCCCCCTCTTACGAGCCTGCGTCTCCGTTGTGTCACTCGAAAAGACAGTAATGAATGTCGATATTGATAGAAAATGGACAACAAGCAGAAGAAGAAGAAGAAGAAGACGGCAAAGGTGTTGAACGACACGACGAAGGAATGGTAGTAAAAAGTCTTAAACAAAAAAAGAAACGCTCTATTTCCACCGGGACGGAACGCTTTTTGGATGCCAAGCCCTTGGTTTTTCCGCTTGCTTTTTTTTTTTGGTTTTCACTCGAATACCCCAAACCCAGAAAGCGACCCAGATCCGTGTGACGCGATGATGATAAAGTAAACCCAAACGCAACACTCGGGCAGAGGCTACTTGGACCGGTCCACGGCTCGGGCTGCGATGGACATCAAACGGCAATCGATATCCTGTTGTTGTCAGTATTTATTGCTCCGGCGGGCTCATCTTACCGAAAAAGCTTTCCCCGAAAACGGACACGAAGGGGGGAAACGCCGTTATCAGGCGGTGGGGGGTAACGGCACAGCGGCAAGAAAACACTAAAAACCAACCAACCCTTCCCAGTCGAGATGTGTTGGCGAGCGCAACCAACGCTGGGTGTGATTTTTGCTGCAGAGTCCCTCCCGGAGTGGAGTCGCTTTGCTTTTATATTTATCTTGTCCTAGGCGTTTTTTTACGCTCCTGTTTTTACCCCATTTGCTGGGTGTCCCTAAGGAGCGGAAAATGTACCATCCCCATCCTAATGCTAGCCGCCAGGCTACAAATTGCGGGTCAGGAACACGGCAACAAGCGACAAGGGTAATTTTCTTCTCGTTCTCGTTGCAAACCATTCTCGACCACAGGCGGAGAAGAGACTGAACGACGGACCCGGGTCTTTTGGGACAGCCCGGACAGGCTAGGTTAAGCAAGAGCGGTCACAGCGAACCCAACTCGAACGCTTGACGGTTCTTTCTGAGGGAAAAGAAAGGCAGGGAAATAGTATAAAATAAAAGAAAACTACCATAAAATCACGTTCATACACATACACACACACACACACACCCAGATGCTCATCGACTCTGAACTGGTGGTCTTTGGGTCGAGCCGAAACCGGTTAACCTTGAAGGACAATGTCCGCCCCGTTTTTGGGGTGCGCGCGAGTGATAATCAGCACGACAGAAGCTTCCTTCACACGGTTCATTGCGGGGGTGGAAATGGGAAGGAGAGAAAATCAAACTCAAACCCACATTCGAAGCAATCCCAGCCACAGTCACCAGGCCGAACGACAGTCGGCACCCAACGCCACGAGCCCACGCAGTTCCTGGAAGAGAAAAGGATTTTACAGGACACACACAGCAGGAATGTGTGAAGTTCGTCGGACTGTTTCGGCTGTTGAAACTTTCC
Source organism: Anopheles melas (assembly GCA_000473525.2). Taxonomy (NCBI): domain Eukaryota; kingdom Metazoa; phylum Arthropoda; class Insecta; order Diptera; family Culicidae; genus Anopheles; species Anopheles melas. The sequence continues at coordinate 20,735 of KI919848.1, read as the reverse complement.
GCAAAACCACTATGCTAAGGACTCTACTATGGCATGCCAAAAAAAAGGAACAGAAAGGACAAAACCCCCGTAGCAGCAACAAGATCGTTTGCCCTTCCTCGAAACGGGACACCTGAACCACTTTCGTCACCAGGCGCCTCCATCGTGCCAGTCGGAAAATGTTAATTCTATTGATTTTTACGACCGAATCCGGTTTGCTGCGGCGGCACAAGCTCCTTACCGAAAGAAAGGGAGTTGATGGTGACGGACGTAGCCGTATACAGCAATACAGCAACCAGGCAGTGTAAGGCAGCTGTGAAAGCGAACCACTTTCCAAGAAGGAACACAGAAGAAGTTTGCCTTTTTCTTCGCGGCCCGTTTTGGCTTGGCTTGGTATGCTTGTTTCGCACCGCGCTGCCTTTTTGCTTGCTGCCATTTCAAGGCCATGTGGGTGAAGGGCGTAAAAAAAGAAGATAAAGACAGAACATATAAATAGCACACGAAAGCCAACAGCTTCCCCAGTTGCCAGCTTTGACGAAAGGGGCGAAATAAGTACACCGCCCGGCTGATGCTGATCGAAAAAGGATAAATGCGCCATTCACTTAATGAATGCAGGGGATGCCTCCGAGGGAAAACAGCTGGACATGATGTACGGTCTGTGGTGTGTGTGTTGGGCTGCTATACCATTCGTTTGCGTTGCGCAAAGTGCGGTACGCGGGTGAAGTAATGCGATGGCAAATATTTTATTTACTGAGCAACATAATCGAATCCGAGCAGAGGGCTTCGAACGCAGTTGGCAGTTGCCTTACGGCCATCGTGTATACGTACGTGTATGAGTGTGTGTGGGAAAGAAAGGTACCAGAGAGAGAGAGAGAGAGAGAGAGTGGAAGAGACAGGTGATTTTTCTTTCGATTCACCGATACTTCTTTGGAAAAATGGGGGGGAAAAACAGAGAAAGAAAAGGTGAACCCCTTTCCTCGGCATCCCGTGTTCGGGGTGTTGGGTGTAGCTCGTACCGACCACATACACCTGACCGCAGCCCGATCGATTGACGGTGTATTGAATTCTAATGTGAGGTGGTTTCGAAGCGACGAACGACACCGACGCTGCAAAATATGTGAAAGTATGTACACCGTTTGGAGTCTACGCATGCAGGGAGGGGCGAAAGGGTAAAAAAAAATGATAAAAAGTAAGTGAAAGAAAAAGGTGGGATTATTGTGCTGATAATAGACGTGCGGTTACAGAGCGTTTTGTGTGTGTGTGTGTGGAGAGGGGGACGAATGAGAAATGGGGAGTAGAAGTTCAATAATGAATTCAGTGAATAACTAACTGGCTTCACTTTTATTATTCATTATTGTGTGCTGAAAGGAAGAAAAGGGAAGCAATCGGAAGAAAGAAGCAGAAAATACTCGGAACACCGCTATTGATTAGGAAATTCCGATGTTTTACTGCACTGGAAAGGTGCAAACACATGCTGTGATGGTAGGTGTGCGCTTTTTGAAGATCGTTTCTGGTGGGGAAAACCGTCGCTTATTGTTAGCAGTTATTATGAAAATTAAATAACTAAATTTTAAATAATATTTAGAATAGATGGGTGCAAGATATGTTCTATTTGTTTTCATAATCTTATATTCAATTGAGTTAAATTCATCCAGAAAAATATAAACGATAAATATATCCCTCAAAAAGATTATAATGAGCAGGTAAACCGCATTTACAAGGATAGTTTTTCAAATTTAAGCTTTCTCTTGAAATGCTTTTTTGATGTGTATTCAATAATGTTATCGTATTTCTGACAAACTTTGAATTAGAGGATAGCTAAAAGATACAAAAACTACTTACTTATTTACTCATCCGGCAATACAACAGTTTTGCGGTTTTGGCCTACCTAGGGAGTGTCCGAAACCGGTCACGGTCTCGCGCCTTCGTTTGCCATTCCGTTATCCCGGCCTTGATGGCGGATGGCCTTCACGCCATCTTGCCACCTCAATTTAAGCCTAGCACGCCTGTTCCTTGGCCTTGTGGACGGCCTAAAAAGACTTTACGGGCTAGATCGTCCGTTTGAGGTCGCTGTACATCTTGTGTAGCTCGTCGTTTTAACGGCTCCTCCATTGATCTTCTACACATCAAGAAAGGGGTCAAAAATCCTTCTGTACATCTTTTTCTTCAACGCAGCCAAGAGGGTTTCGTCCGATTTGGACAGTGTCCATGTCTCAGAGGCGTATGTGAGTGATATGTGACTATATAGAGTAGGTGCTATATAGTTACAGCCCTGCGACTGTCTGTGGACTGTACCAGTCCTTCGCGACTGGTTCTTTGAGGTGGATTGCTTTCTCAGGCAGTCGTTGCTGACCTTTGACCCGAGGTAGATGAATTCTTGGAGGACTTCAAACGTAGGTTTGGATTTTTTTTTTGTTAGGTCTGGTGATGTTACCACCATCAGTTTAGTCTTTGCTTCGTTTATCTGCAGTCCGAGGTTATCTACAGCCTGTTCGATCCCTTGGTAGGCTTCTGCTACATAGGAGAGGCGCTAACCAATGATGTCTATATCATCAGCGTATGCCGGGATAAGAATTGATTTATAGAATATGGTTCCCTAGTTGGCACCCTACACCCGGATGGTCCTTTTGGACTTTTGGTAAAGTATAAAAATAACAACTCTTTAAATCAGGATCACAAATTAATACGAACACACCTTTTTAAAGAGCAAAGTCTTGAATCAAGACGTTCTATGAGTTACTGTTTGTTTTCAGAATTTTCATAACGTGTAGATAATTTTTGAAATAAAAAAAAAACTTTGTTTTGATCGAATATGTTAAGCCCTTGGCGTGCGATTAATGATCTAACTTTACATAAATTGTATGAAATATATGTTCTAGCTACACATTAAGTTTGACGTATGATCTGGATTGACTGTATGTGTCATTAATCGATATACTTGAGCTTTGGTGCATTTTCTAACAGCATCAATTAGTAATTTCAACTTGTATGGTGTGTTGTACGATGAATAATTAAACTATGTATCTACTCTGTTCTCATGAAACCCCAACAATCAAACCCTTGTCGGAGTCTATTTTACGATGTATGCTAAAGCAGATGTATGTTCGGTGCATATTGCCGATGATTTTCCCTATATCTTGCTCTCGATTCAGACTCTGAAGTCTTGAAGCCCAATTTCACAGAAGACCTTACAGAGACCAACACCAATAGAAACCACATCTCCCCGGTGATGGATGCATCAAACCTCCACACGAGAAAGCAAAACACGAAAAGGCACACAATTAAACTTTACAACCAATCAGCACGCATCAGCTGAATAATAAATATTGGACAGTCATTGGGCTGAATTATTAAATTCGCTCCTCACAGTTTCTCCAGTGCTGGCCACGCTCGTGTTCGTTACAAATTCATTAGCATTTGATTAGCATTTGACGATGGGCTATGATGGGCTATACATTGTTCCCGAAAATCCCCTCGCCGCCATCATCAGCCCCCCGTCCCTGATGCAAGCTTAATTAATGAGCAATCGATCAGTCTTCGTAGGCATCGGGACGGAGAACCGAGCCAAATAACGAACCTATTCGCTACCTGGTACTAGCGAATGCGTTCTTATCACACCGTACGGAGGGATTGGACTTGTTTTTTTTCCCTCGATCCTTCCAACGGGGTGTCCATTTGACGGCTTTGATTTCACTGCCAACCTACCCAGCATGCAATTTGCGCCAAACCCACCTTCACCTCCCAAAGGAGAGAGACGCCAAAAGCATCCCGAACTGTACTGCGAGAGATATCATATCACGTTCCCTGTCAGGCGGGATGGAGAAACTGGGCAGGGTATGTGCGGGACTATCTATGGCCTTTTTTAATTAAAAAGCTCTCGGAGCGGCTTTTATGTTCCTGCTGGGGCCGTCAACCGGCACAGCGTTGTCGGGCACGGGTGTTAATGCTGGGCCTATACCATTTTCCTTTTGTCTTCCTGCGTCACTGCGCCCCGATGTGTCCTTGTACATCCGCTAGTTGGGCTTTTTTTGTCCCCTGCTCTCTGTCTTGTCCCCTTTTACTCCCTCCCAAGGACCTTCCCAGCTGCTCAGTTTTACTTCCTTTCCTAATTGGTTCATTACTAAAACCCCACGGTACCGTACGCCAGGGGTACGCCTTTTTCCATCTCGATGCAACGATGGGTCAACCGACCGGCTGGGTCGTCGAGATTCTCCATCGGCGGCTGCGGGTAGAACGGGCTGTGCAAATGTCCACAGCCATCAAAAGTGGTGAGAGCGGGAAGGGTTTTTTTTCTGAGGCGACCCGCAGGGGTATTGAGGTTAAATGGAGCATATAAAAGATACATATCAGGCACCGCTTCTGCCACGTAGCAAGATACCGGAAGAGATTCTGCATCATACCGAGCAACATTCCGGGATCAATTATTACACACCGTGAGTGGGTGTGCATGGCTGGCTGGCTGGCTGGCTGGTGGGTGATAAATTTCATTCCAAAACACTCTTCCACCATGCTACACTTTCGGTTGGCGGCCAAAGATGGCTCAAAACTGAAACACCGTTAAGGGATAATCAGGTTTTACGTTAAACGAATTCACCACGGGAGCTGGACAAATTACTGCGTAATTTAGGAAAATCTTGCCAAAACAAAAAGTGAAGCGTTTTTCAGTTCCTGCTGTCTGCATACTTCCTGTGGTGGAAACGGGAAAAGATCCTTCCCAAGACAACAATGTGGAATTGTATGGAGAAGGGCAGCTTTTCCGTTCACAAAAACCTTCCAAGCAGCCTCGTCTGGAGCAGCTTCCTTTTGGGATGGGAGAGAACGAGCCTTTTTTTATCGTCCAAAAGCACGTTAAGAATGTGGTCGGCGTTTGTTTTCTTCTTCTTCTTCGTTCCTTTGCACCCAAAACAGATCGCTCTTCTCATCACTTTCCACGAATTTTTGACACAACTCGCGACGAAGGCGAGCCCCCTAAAGTCTGCACATTCTCGTCCGCCCGGAATCGTTCTCTCTACCTCCCTTTCTCTCACAGTGTGCTCTTATTCGAGGGGTTTCAATCTCCTGATTGTTGTTTGTCCTTTAACGTCCAGAAGCAGAGCGGGCAACGGCAAATGCGACCGAAACCTTTCCACCTTTTGGAGCTGGTTTTTTACCATTTTCAAGCCACTCCCCAGATCCTTCCCCGGCAGTGTCAAGGCTCGGTTGTGTCAGAGGTGCTCTTGAAACAAAACGGCAAAACAGTGGGTACGGGCGTGCTCGCGATTTCTTGATTCGTGCGATTTGCCGTACAGGAAAGAAAGAAAGAAAGAGCGTCTTTAACAACACGCAAAAGGGGAACGGGAAGAGATCACAGTAACGTTACGCGACAAATGGCAGCATAAGGGAACAATAAAACTGAAGCTGCGAAGGATGCTGCGGACGATTTGAAGAAAGGAAGCGGAGAGAGAGAGGGAGAAACACCCGTTAGAACAACAGTCTTAAGTAGGAAGTGAATCGGACGGTGAAGGAAGAAAGAGTGAGAGACAAGAAGAGATACGTCTGGCTGTTATTGTTAGCGGAAAGTAGCCTAAGCTTAAGTGCTTCCACCGGCGCGGGGAAGGGATTGGAATGGGAGAAGAACGAGCCATTTGCGTCGCTAAGAATGAATCTCCCGTAGGGGAGGGGACAGCCCAAGGGGAGCGGGTTCGGAGAGGGCAGTTCATGGAAATGGGCTCGGCTCGGTCGCGCACTCGACTCGACTTTCCCGTTCTTGAGGCTAACAAAAGTACACTCGACTCGGTTTTGCCTAACGAACCCACCTGGACGTGTCAAGAGCATGGCCGAGAGACTGGGGAAGATATTGAGCTGTGGCTGTGATGGGTGGCTGGTGGCTGTTGTTGTTATTGTTATTTTTTATACTCAACAAAAGCATAAAAAACACACACGTACACACACACACACGTTCGTGTGTGAGTTCCTATGCGCAAGACATATCACTTCCTGATGGTCTTCGATAGCGTCGGAATGTCACATTACACCGAAAGCACTGTGTGATGGAAGGTCCAGGGTTTCCTCCATTTTAGGGAGGATGAATACGCCAGGTGGTGTTCATAAATCCTATTCAGCGTGTTTGCCTCCCTCCTGCCCGCTTTATAGCTCTCACGAGATCGGAGCATGCACACAGCCTGGGAAGGGAACGTGTACGGGTACTAAAAATATCTTACCGGAGGATAAAAATGGTCCCGCTCGATCGAAGCGAATGTGCTTGAAGTGCACGGCATCGCTGTTTAGATGACATTATGGCGTATTATTTTTGGGAACGCTAATGTTGCCGCTGGCAGCGTGGCCGGAGTCAATCCAATAAACCGGACCGGTCGGGGTAAGTGCATTGAATGTTGGATGGATTGTGCAAGTGCAAGACGGTGGCAGTAATGGGTAGTTTGGGAAGTTAATCAAAAGGTCGTTCGGGGTGCTAAACGGAAACGTTAAGTGAAAGCATTGATGGCCAATTTGAAAGCTTTTTCGTTTGATGCGATGTTGAGATTATTTTTTATTGATTTCCATGACAAAATTGCAGTAGTTGTATTAGAAATCAGTTGTGTAGCGCTTACGATTGTGTCGAACCGTCTTATCGAGATAAGGGACGACGAACCTGATAAACGGTGGATTGAATTATGTTCCTCTGTCACCCAATAATTGTGTCAACTGTAATGTTGTATGCTTCTGTTAGAGTGATGTAATGTTTGCTTTAAATTGTATTTGAGGATTCTTAATATTTTTTTCTTCTTCTTCTTCTCCTTCTTCTTCGGTGTGACCCCCCACCCCTCCGGAAAACTTGGGAAAATGGGGAACGTTTCTAACAGCTTTTGTATATGGAGGGTTAAACAGTGTTTGATTTAATACTTGTAAATATTTATTATTTATTTAAATTCACATTATTACGGCTTCGGTCGTATTTTCAACTCATTAAGTATCGACCGATTTTGCTCTCAGGAATGTGTGTAATGAGCTCAATATATGAAAATGAATGTTTCCAATCAATACGTCGCAAACTCTTACAATGATGTAGTAGTAGCTTATTTAATTCAATTTAAAATGATAGTAAAACTAATAATTTAAACACAAGAAGGCTGAAGAATGATTGAAACCAAGTATTATTAAAGCGAAACGATATTAAATTCGTAAATAAGACTGTGTGTAAACATCTGCTGCCTGTTTTCGTATTGTTATTTCATACCCAAAAACACTGTATCGAATAATATGCCCTAAATTCAGAACAAACTGCAAGCCACAATAAATGCACTTCATTCAGTTTACAGTGCCCTAAACATTTCGATGTAAAATTCATCACCAATTTAGCGACTTAATGGCTCCTAAATGTAATGTTCTCCTTCCAACCATTTCGAAAAGTACTTGACTTGTTGAACTTCACACCATTCAATACAGCTTGTTTGTTGAACAAGCACAAACCAGCTGTAAAAGCTGCGAAAGTTTAACTCTCTCTCTATCGCCCATTTATCAACCGATGCTTTTACAAATTGAGCAGCAGCTAGAAGGGAAAACTAAATGCTGTAAAAGAGATCGAAAAAAAAACACAAACCAAGCTCCGGTCGCAATTTATTGACCGTCCAATAATAATGGTGAGTAAATAGTTTAAGCCAACAGATGATTTCACTCGGGAAATGGCACTCCCGGGAGCCACAAAACTAGCGCACACACACAAAAAAGCAGTCAATTGTACAGGGGAAAAAAGACAAGCAAAAAGTCAATACATTCTTTGGCCAGAAGAAGTTAAACTGGTGCTGGTGCCCCTCGACGTCAATTGCTGCAATAAAAGTGCTGCTTGTCCGGTGTCGTACCATGCCGAGCTGTGCCCCAAAACACATTTGCCGCACCAGTTAAGAATGCAACTGGTTATTGTGGGGTGGTCGGCTAGTGGGGTCGTTCATAAGTGGGAGCAGAACTCCCATTTTACGTGGCAAAGGGTATGTTTGCACAAGAAATGATTGGATGTGATCAGGCGACAAATGTGCAAGCAGCACCAGAAGGCTAGCGGATCAGCAAGGGACAGGCATTTCAAAAACTGCATTTCGGGTGCACCGAGTGCATCGGTTCATCGTACCATCGTCGCACGACAGGACAAGCGACCCGCTGAGCCCTCCCCCAACAACATGACACCCGATCGATACGGCACACTGCACTGTTGTGCACGTAATTGTATTTGCAGACCGCATTTGCGGTGGAGCAGCAAAAATTTGGTGCAAGATAAAGTTGTAAATTCGTCGACAAGGGCGTTTGAGCTCGTTTGTGCTGAACGGCACACGAACCACGACCGAGCGGGCTGGATGATTTGTGGGCTTTGGGCGGGTGGGAAATTATGGTGCTACCGAAAAGAAGGGAGCTTTCTACAAAACAACACGCTACGGTGGTTGGTGGAGGAAGGCTGCTCCAAAAACCCGCACACTGCCGGACTGTGTGCGCTTGCAGGAGGCTGTTGGAGTTTGGGAGGTTTTTTTTTGGTGTGCTTGAAATTGATAGTACTGCTTGGAGCTTACTTCTGGGAAAATGCTACGGCGGTGAGGGTACCGAGAAGTGAGATTTTGCAAGAGTAAAGAGGATAGATGGTCCTTACGAGGGAGTGTAAACCAAAAATCGATCTGCCAGCAAATCGTCGTTGCCTAGAGTGTACGCTGCAAATAAACAAGTCTGTCGAAGAAGAGATGACATGCTGACTGGGAGATGTTGAGGGATGGGATGGGATGGGATAAAAATTGTAACATCTTTTCACGTGACTGGTGTCCTGTCTCTTGTTGGAAATTCCCTTCCCCACCTCTACCCGTGCCAGTTCCTTGGTTGGTTCACTCAACAAGCTCAAGGTTTGCTCTGTCTGGCCCGTCGTTCTGCTGTGACAGGCCCTTTCCAGCATCCATTTCGGGATGAGTTGTTGTTTACCTCACTTGCTGTATTTGCCTTTACAGGGGGAAACATCGGAAACGGAAAAGAGAAGGGAAGGCATTGAAAAAATCATGACTAAACAGCTTTGCGCTTATTTAAATCCCTCCCGTGACGTATTGCGCTTGTCAAATGGTTGGTTCGATGGCTGTTCGATACAGTGCCTTGTCAAATGTGGTGTGCTACTAATAATGCAGAAAATTTTTATTTTTTTTTTTTTCAAAATGCAACAAACCCTGGTGAAAGTTTTCGAGTAATGACAGAGCTTCAATCGGATCAGCAATCGAGATTTCAATAGTCTTATCATTTTTTTAGATGAGTTAAACCTTAGGCAGTGGCTAGAGGTTACATTAGATAGGAAATTCTCTGGTGTGATAACAATTAGCGTGTGAATGAGTGCTTTTAACCAGATGATTTTGATAAGTAATATGAACATTCTGCCAACTTAAAGCATGTTGTACGACTGTTGAAAATGATGTATACAGTCCAGGCCGTAACTAGGCCGTAATTAGGCCGTTCTTACGATAAATAATAAAATGAAAATGTTCAGTAATGCCTTAATCTTTCGTTGAATAAAGCATAAAGCATAATATTTGTGTAAACATTTCAAAACCAAATATTCTTTTTGAATTTCGACACTGTTCTTATTGTTTTTGGTACAAAAATATAATTTAAATATTAATCAAACACATTAAAAATCAAGCACATTAAAATAAAAACAAAAACATTCATACAAACTCACCATTTTTCCTTTGTATATCAGCTACAAAAATTTGAAATTGACTTCATTCTCGATAAGGTTTTCTGTTAAATCATTTGCTTCCATGTATCGTTTGCGTTAAATTGATTGATCCATAAAGTATCGCTTTGGCGGAACCAATAGCCCCTCCCCCCCTCTCCCGTTTTGCTTACCTGAAGCAACATAATCCTGACATCCGGTTTTGGGCTCGTTACCGGAAATAACCTTTCGCTCGAACGCATGTCGAAATCCTCTTCCGACAAATAATACAATCAACAAACGAGTTCGGCTCATTCGTTGGTTGAATTATACTCCTCCACATGGAAGACTTATTGAAGAAACAAGCAATGTACGCATGTACATTGCATGTATGATGATGGAGCAACACTGATTGGATACGATTGAAAAGTGACCGCTGAAAACTTGCTGAATCTTTTGACAATCGGAATGCCATTATCCATTAAATGGAAAGCTAATCCCCTAAGGAATTGCTTGCTAACAATGGCGATAGGTCGCCCTAGTCCTTCGATCCATCGATAGCATTCCTATCGGATTGTATGGTTTGTTTTTGTTTACCGTTTCCTTTTGATCGGCTGCTGCGTATCGTTCGGTCAAGCCAATTCTTTCCATATTGGAAGCTAATAAATCTTATTAGCCCAAAGCCCTGTTGCCAAAAACAGCAAAGCCCCTCCCGGGATGGAAATCCATCCCGTTGACCTTAGACGCTTCACTCACGCTCACTTTAGCAAAATTGATTCTTGAACCGCTTCGCCAAGCTACCGCTTCCTTCCATCAAAAATCAAGAATTCATTCAAATTTCATGAACCGATACGTTCCCGGGCACCCTCCCGGGGGCGTGATCGGCAAACCATCAACAGTCACAAGGATACACTAGGAGAAATCAACCAAGCAAAGGTAGAAAGCACGAGCTGTACACGCGAGCAACGAAAGCAAAACTGCAATGGCTTCCTATTTGCCTGAGCACGTTGCAAGGTCGTTGCCTCGGTTTGCCGGACGAATGGGTAGGAGCTTGCAAAGAAAGGGTCAAATTTTCTCGTTACACATTTCCCCGGCGTCCTTTTTGTGTCCTTGAAGTATCAGCTCGCGAGAGCAAAACGGCGCATCCATTGCGCACAGGCAACTCCGTACTGTGAGGCGCTGTCAGACACAGATCCACTTGCCAACCCTGCCCGTCCGTCCTGTGATCCAGGTTGCCGAAGAGCACGTGAAATGATTTGCCAACGTAATAGATTGGCTTCGGGGGGTTCGTGGGGTTCGGTTTCACCGGTGTAGTGAAGGCTACAAAAATGAAATAGTGTACGAAATGCCATGAAAAGCTTCTGCTTCTTCGGGAAGCGCCTCCGGCCCGAGACGCTTCAGGCAGGCAGGAAAGAGGCAATTCGAAAATGGGCCATAAAGCCCGGCCCCGAGTAGCGAGTTTGAGAAATTGCAGTGCTTCAACAAGTGGGTTTCAGGGTGACGGACAAGGTAGCAAATTTGAATTCGACGCACGTTTCGGGTAGAATGTTGATTTTGATTTTTACCGTTTGTTGCTGCGGGTTGCGATCATAGTTCAGGGAGGTAAACAAGCTGGAATGGAAGGGAGCTGTGCAGGGTTAGGGAATTATTTTTGATGATGGCATGATGTCTGTGACGATTGGATTTGGGACGTATGTTGGCCTTGATTTAGTTGGTAGATTGATTTCTCGCACAGATCAATAACACATTCCATCAGGTTTTAGTAACGTACTCATCACGCAGACGGGGTTGCAGATCGCTGCAAATCAGACGCTGCAGATGATTATTTTGTTTCTTTGCTTGTCATTCTTTTTTTCAAATTGTAAAAGTCTATAATGATAACACTCATTTATGTTATGATCATTATTAAAATATTGTAAAAAAAAATCATTAAAATAATATCACTTTATTAATATTGTTTGGCCCTAACGATATCCACACAATCAGAGCCTTCGAGTTCGTTGTAAAGATTAAGATGATTATCGTGCTTCTACCAATCTAGACTGAAGTTATAGTGAATGTTATTATGTTACAATTTGATTAGTATCGAGCTATGAAAGGCTAAATAAGGTGAATGCAATTGTTGTTTTGGAGTATAAAATGACATGTTGCTACAATTGATAATACAATTCAATCCAATGGTTATATTCCTACTTTTATTCTACTACCATTTAACATCCAATCCATTACCTACTTGTTCCTTTAAATATTTGTTCCCGGTGTGAGCTCTCTTTAAATGCTGGTTCTGGAACTGGAGCAACTTGTTGTTTCAATTTTTATCGGATTTTCTTCACAGCCATTTTATAACCTTAGCATCTGAAATACTGGTAGAAATATCAAGCCATGATGTCCCTTACTTTATATTGGCGACCATTTGTACATGTAGAACATCATCTTTTAATCTCCTAAGTCTCCAAAAATACAAGCTTTTGCGAAGTCTATTGCATGGAATGAAACAAACAACAGATGTTGTCGGGAGCTCTATGAATCTAGTTAAGATACACAATACTGTTTAGAATAAATAACATACCTACAACATGACTACCTGAACAGTACCAACAGTCCTTAATGCTCACCCGTACCATCCACTCGTAGATAAAACCCGAATAAATTCCCGAATTCTCATTCATACAAATAGACCCACTCAAACAAAACGGAACCGGATTATGTATGGCGCCGATTCGAACACAAAAGCTCGCACACCACACGGATTAGTATGCTGCACGTTCGCGTGAAATATTCATAGTTTAATTATTGTGACGGAAATTGACAGAACTCGCGCAGAAATCTCCCTCGGGAGGAAGCAACCGTTCCGGAACGTTCCCACTGACCCTCAGCGGGATTTGCTTACATGGCACAAAATTTAATCGCACCAGCTTGCGATGCAGCCCAAATAGCCCCCTATTTTATCCAGGTTAATGGCACGCGGCTTTTTTGTTTTTGTTTTGGGGGTGATGGGCGCGTTACCAAACTGAAAACCATTGCCTTCGATCGATATGTTCACCTTGTCGGAAAAGCCCGACCGGTGCAGTTTGTGCCTGGTGCCAGCAAGGGAATCATGTTGCCTGCCAGCAACAAGGCAGCGAATAAAAACGATCCCTCATGGACCTAGACGCTCGGACCCCCTAATCACCCCTGGTGATGATAATGGTGGTACGTAGTACGTCTGGTCTTCTGGCTGGAGGGCTGGTTGCGTTGCGAATTTATCGTAATGTCCCGAGAAGTACCGAACTTCATCAACGCGTCACGTCATCCAGACGCACACGGTGGTTCGCTTCGCCGTTCGACCGAAGCTCGTTAATATCCATTACCGAATCTCATTAAGCTGCCCATCCCTGGGCCCCCTCCGCGGGGCAAGATGCCGAAAGCATTGGCAGCATATGAGCCGATCTCGCTGTAGGTCTCGCTATTAATACCTGTGGCGGCATGGCTGAACGGTATTTGCAACATGAGCGGCAGAAAATTTGGGGGAATTCATTCACACGCGTAAATACTACTTATCATTGTTTGGTTGTTTTATTATTATTATTTCCTTCCTGATATGCAAAAGGTAAGCCACCCCGTCAGAGCTCACCCCGTCAAACAATTAATTAATGCCACGAAACGCTCCAATCCTACGAAAGCAATTTGAAGGTCATTTGTTGAATGATTTGTGCTGCCCTCAAGCAACGCATTTCATAATGCAGATCGGTCCAAAATGGTATCCGTTATTCAATTAGGCGGGGTTGATTTATAACGCGAAGCGCGTTGGATCAACTCTACCAAAACACCTCCGGGCAGGCGAGTCAAGCAAGCGGTACAAGATGCGCGATAATTAACTTCATCGCCCGCAGGGGTCAAATCAGCACTCTGGCCAAATAGCAACTACCGGAGTCAAGCTAAATCCCCATCAACACCAGCTAGGCATTGAGCTTGAGCGTTAAGCCGGACATCCTTCTTGTGGTGGTGGTGGTGGTGGTGGTGATGATCCATCCATCCGCCCGTCGATCGATACTTCCGACGAAAAACCGGACCTTGGGTAAAGGTGTGTGCGAAAAACAAGGCAAGGAGAACACCAAAGGGAGTCCTCTGGCAATAAGCAATAAGTGCTGAAAACAATCCAACCAGGAATGTCTCCTTGGGGGCTATACCGCTGGTTTTTGGGAAGTGGGAAAGGAGTAAAAGAACTAAAGAGAGAAGAAAGAAGAGGCCAGAGGAAGGTGAAGGTGATTCCCGCCGTGTGCTAATGGGAATAATCGAAATTGATCCCTAATTTATGCGGCACGGAAATTTCTCAGCGAACCGACTCGTCTGCGACTCATTTGCATAAATGATAATGAAATTCCATGTTCCTCCGCGTGTGGCTTTTTGCCCCCCTTTCTTTTCCAGTTTTCTTTCCCACACCGTACGACCGGCGAGTGGTTGGGCGAATGGTGCTTGTTTGTGGTCGAGTTGTAGTACCAGTAGTATTGGTAGTAGTATTGGTAGTAGTAGTTGCTGTGTTGCCCGGAGATCGTTTTCTTTTCTGACCTTGCTTGTTGGCAGCAAAAAAAAAAAAACGGGTGTTGGTGGGCAGCGTTTTGCTCTTATTTCTCCTCTTGCCTGCTTCCGACAAGATAATCCGCTTTTCTTTGTGTGTGTGTGTAAGTTCACCGAGTGGGATGAACCGGGAACACAACGAACCGGGGTTGCTCGAGCGGCGAGCTAAAAGGATTGCACTTTCGATGGACGGTTGATGCTAATGAAGGTACACATAATTTGAAGGCAATTGTTTCACCGAGCAGAAGACTAATGACGTCCTTGGTCATGATGTCATGGGATGATGGGGCAAAACCGGAGGGAGGGGTGGTGCTTAAAATTATAACACGGATGTGCCAGCGGTCTTATCGCAAGCGATCCTTCCCTTACTTTCGGTGTGTCATGCAAATGTGCATCGTTAGTTGCTGAATCATTCAGGGAGGGGGGTAAAAAATAGAAGGACCAATTAAAATTACTGTTTTACAGCTTTGTTGAGAGCTTTGGAAATGTATTAGTGTTTAAGTAATTTGAATAAAGCAGATAATTTCTGCTGATTGTAAAGGTATCAAAGATTGTTTCGTCTTTTCGTTTGATTTCTTGAGTTGAACTATTAAAGCGGTCATTTGCGGTCTCTTAAAACGCCAAAATAGGAGTGATTATTCCAGCCTTATATGTGATATGTCTTTGGCGGTCCAGATCAGGGGTCTGCTAATTGCAACCCGTGAACCAAAGGCTACTTAAATGTAAATTTTTACTACTGCAAAATCAAATTCAAACTTCAATTTACAAGAGTTTAAGAAATTTAATATTTGCAGCTAGTATTTTCGTATAAAAAAAAAGATTTAAAAATTCACCCATTTACTCGTTAAAACGGTCCTCAACATCATTATTTGCGAATAAATGCAGACAGCACAATTCAGAGGCCCCTGTCCTGATTGTTCGGTGTCAAACTTGGCTGTTTAAACAGTTTCAATTTTAAGCTTCAAATCCGTTTGTCAGCGTTGGATTGTAGTGTTATATAAGTTGTTTTTCCTCTTTTACAATGTTTGTTATTGGTCTTAGTTAGTCAAATGATTTATTTACTATTTATTTATCTATTTGCATAAAACAGTTCCAATTAAATCCGATTAGGAAATTAAACAGTTAATTTATTAAATGACATTGTTCTTCAATGTTTTTACAAACAAAAAGAAAGATGTATTCAATAGAACAAAAGAACAAGGCAAAAAAATATGAAATTTGTTAAATTACGTCTAATATTTAAAGCGCGAAAACGAAAACAGTAAAATTCAAATAAAAATCATTTGTGAAAATAATGGCAGTATTCAAAGGAAAGGACAATGAAATACAATGTACAAAATAATGAAACAAATGTCCGCATTGTTTTTTTGTTGACATTTTTTTGCCAAAATAATTTACAAAATGTTAAGAAAGTGAAGCTAGCAGCTAGTTAAACATATTTTAATAAATTAACACGTGGTCATACGGTAATTAACTTTCACTTAAAGGCTTTTTCTTTGCAAAGATTTCTCTTTGCAAAGCTAAAACAATTCAAATTAAATATCGTTTGCTGATAACTCCATTTTTGTATGAAATTGAAATTGCTTTAAATGTGTAAAAATCGTATTACAAACAATCCCCTCTATGTGACTATACACTCCATAGTTTACACTCCACGGATTTTGGTTACCATCGCTACAACGTGCCCAACTGCAATCTGGATCACTCACTGCGCACGAGATGTTATCGCAGTCCAAATGCAACACACATAATGCAAACAGCTGGCAGTCAGCCTTCTTGGTTTTGTTCTTCCTTTCCTTCTATTTCTGTCCTCCCGCTCGCGAGCAAATCGATCTCCATCTCGCCAGTGCCAGTTCGACTTGCCAAAAGTACACACTTGCCCGGACTTGTGCTGATAAATCGATACAGAAAGCCAGTACACTTGTGTGGGAATGTCTCCACTTACTATTCATGCATAATACAAACTCTACTGCACAGCGGGGGAAATTGTCAGGGGAAATGACGAGTTCCCACTCAAACTCTAAAAAGGAACAAAAGTTTTGTTACAGAGCTGAACTTACAAACCATCTATCGGGGGATGCTGTGTGGTGGGGAGGGGAACAGAGCAGTAAATACAGCGCTGCGAATGGATGGCGTCAAGATGAAATGCCAGCGTGTGTGTGTGTGTGTGTGTGTGTGGGAATGAAAAATCGAGACGCATCGTCGAGGAGACAAATCATCGTTTCCATCGTTGGTTGGCAGAGGTTGGCAGCGAGAAAGCTTTCCCGTGCCATTGTACAGAAGGACAGCAGTGAAAAGTTCCCGCACACTAACGAGTCGGGGCATAGGCAGGATTGGGCGAAGGAGGCAAGACGGAAGTGGATTATTTACGAAATGCATTTCATGCGCGTTGCATCATTTTTGTTGCTCTGCCCGGGTTGGGATTGTGTGCTGCAATTTATCTAGCTTATTGTTTCAACGAAATGCACTCGCCCACACACATAGACAATCTCTCAGTTGGCCATGGAAAGCCAACGCTTTCTCGGTGTGTATGGGTGCGCATTACACAAGCGTATGATCGTTAGGCTTGTTTGGCGCTTTGTTTTGTTTCGCTTTATCGATCGAAAGCACTATTGTGGTGTAGTGAAATATGGTGGCAGCAAAATGTATAAATTCAATCCTTTAAAAACAACGCTTTTGTTGCCTTACTTTCACCGGGATTTAATGTGCCGGAGCCGGATGACAAACCGCTTTCGATGCTGCCTAATGTTTGTGTGCTGCTGCAACGCAACGCAACACTCACACACCAAGGAAGGGCCGAAATGAGATGAGCATACGAGAATGAAGTTAGCATTTTTATTGCCCACTCAAACAAAGCAACAACCGGAGAGCATTCAATGCGCCACACCCCCTACCCCATTGTGCTTTTAGTGTTTATCGCCGTTGTTACGTGCTTGTTCTGTTGCCTTGTTTTTGCTTACCTTTTCAATTTGCTCGTGAGATGGGTTTGTTTTTTTCTTCTTCTGTGATTTTCTTTTATTTCGGTTTTGTGCTTTCGAGCTGTTAATTTGCACGCTGTGTAAGCTGCAATGTTTGTACCGATTTTCCCCATTCCTATCTGTGTGTGATGTTTTAATTAAAAAGCACTCATTTGAAACCTTCAATTTTTCTGCCCGTGGAATATTGCCCTACTGTGCGGTGCGCTTTCCGTGCGCAAAGAAAGAAAGGAAGTAAACATCATATGGCGCAGCAGAATTAAAAAGAGAAAAAAAAAACAAAACAACAACTCGATGATAAACTGTACGACCAATACCGGTGGGAAAAGTTAGGCCCAGCGCATTAGCAGCAGCACATTGCCCGAGCTAGGCTCTTGATGCGAGACGGCACGGTTAGTCAGCGTGAAATGTGCGCGGCTGAGCGGCCATCTCGAACATTTTTTGTTGGTAGCATAATGTTTGCGGAAAGTTCATCGTGTATGCGTCGTTACGAAATTTCACCTTCACATTCCTCTGTCAGGTAGCGGCAAACGCAAAACGCAGAACTAAAAACAGGAATCCCCACTTGGTGGAGTAATGATACAATTTCGCCATATTCATGCGTCCAGAAACACTGAATGGCAGCAGCAAAAAAAAAAACAAAAAAACAAAAGCAACCCTCACGGAAAGGAATGACTCATTTATCATATTGCGACTATCAACGCAACGGCCCCGGCATGTCGATGTCAAGCAAAAGTTTCCGTGCGACGACGATTGAAATATGAGCGTTCCAGTCCAGCTCTTCTTTTCCTTTCTTTTCCTTTTTTTTCGGTCTGTTCCTGTTTCCTTCCGCTCCGGGGTCGGCGGTTGCGTAGGCTTGGCTTGCTGACCAAGCTGGAAGTTGGACCAACGTTCCCCGTGGGAGGTGGACCCACACTCCCCGCTGAGGGTTTGCTATTTTCAGGTGAAACTACTTTTAGCCACTAGTGGGAGTTTATTTCTAGCCGCGTGAGATGGGCGCCGTCGTTTTTGCATGCAAAACATTCCGTGCTTAATTTTAGCGAAAGAAATTATGAAATCAAACGTCACCTCGGGGTCTAGCGGGTGGCAGGGTAGTATGGGCAGGTTTGTTCGAGGAATCGTAAAGCTTATCGTTGCCGTTGATTAGCGTGAAACGTGAATGCATAATTTCGGAATTCCTCTGCGGGCTCTTTGTTTTAAGGGGAATAAATTAATGAGAAATGTCTTAACTGTTGAACTACTACGGCAGGGTGATATCGTTAAACATGAGCAGGAGTGAAGCATAGCATAGCGTCAAATCAAAACGAAGAAATATGCGGTTTCAGTTTATGTATGATATTTTCCTAGAACGTAGTGAGGTAAGTCAAACAGCTAGCAAGTCCTGAAGTGTGAAAAACATTATCAGAATATTCAGGTTCTTTCTATATCGCCTTTAATAACTAATAAGTACGAATGAGGAATAGCGAATATTATATCGATTTAAAATGAGTTGTTATGAAGTCAAAGTGAGTTATAAGTGTTAAATATTATGTTTTATAAGTAGCTTTGCTCAAAATTTGAAGTATTAAGTACAACAATAGCATACGTAGTAGTATATGGTAACACAGGTTTAAGTAAAATATTAAAAGTTGGACCAAATCCGTGGGTTTTAATATTAAACACAATTTTTCTCTGTTGATGAGAGTTATCAGATAGTCTCAGAATAAACAGTTTTTCTTGATTGGCTCCAAGTTAATAAATATTAACGATCAATCCTCTAGCCCAATTTGGTTTACCGTGAATACCGAAAGAGGACACTATTGTCTCGTGTGGATCCGTCTGTCAATCCCGATCCTCGATTGCACGAAAATTCATGATCTTGGCAAAAGTTACGATTTGCAGCCACTCTCATTCTTATTTCCAAGACGAGCGACTGATATTTTAGCTAAACAAAAAAATATTGCTTATTTAATTTATTAAATTTGCACATCTCAAGCAAATTGAAGATTGCGGTCGGTAACGTCTCAACATTTTTTTTTCTATTCTCTATGTTTGAATTAATGAATAACGTATGAAATTACTATCAAATATAAAGAAAATGAATGATATGATTCCCTTGTCCTGTAGTATACAGTTGTGTTGAGAATTATTATCTGTATGTCACTTTCATTTTCGAATTGGTTTAGTGATTACTAGATATTTGGTAGGTTTTGATAAAAATAGGCTTAACCATTTCCCAAAATAACAGTCCAAAATTCGATATTTTTCACAAATTTTGATATTTGAAATAATGGTCCAAAAGCGCTATTCACTATTAATTTAGTAAGAGTGATTTAATTGATGAAAACAGTTAATACAAATATGATAATACTTATATTAACTTTTGGTTAATTATAGATTTTTTCGATGCTTTTGTTCCCTTATCTTTCTGTTCAGTTTTGATTCATTTGCAAGAAGAACAAAAAATGTTTTCAATACTGCAATATCATTTAAAACTTGATTAATCTCATAATAAAACAAAATTACACAAAACAACCTCTTCAAGAGCACCTCTTCACAGCATTACAACACTACCACTCAGTTTTTTTTCGATCCCTTTGCTGGCTTCATACATACCTGTCGGGAATTACTTCCAAGCCCGACCTGACCCTTACCAGCTCCCTGGTGGAGCAAAGATCTGCACCAGGAGCGTAAACACACGGCAAAATAGAAACATTTTTCGCAAACTCCATTGAAACAACTTCATGCGAAATTTCACTACGAATGGGTCATAAAAAGCAACATGTAAAAGCCGCCGCCATTCACTTGCCGAGAGGCAGGCAAGCAACAAAAAAAAAGACAAAACAAACAAGCACATACACAAGTGAGTCATTTCGTGGCAGTCTCATGGCGGTTGTTTGTTGCCCTTTGCCGGTGACGTACTTTTTACACGCACTGGGAAGCTGGGACCACATACATACACACACAAACACACATACATTGGCCGTTTTTTTGTGTGCATACGAAACGACACACACCGACATTTGCGAGTGTGTGTCAGTGTGTAAGTGAGTTGTTGTTTTTCGACTAAACTAAATGTGTTTTCAGCCAAATATGGCTAATGATGGCGCTCGTAAGTGGTGAAGGTAGAAGCCTCCATTTCCTACGGCCGGGAAAATCACTTTTACTTTGCCATCGTTATGGATGCAGGCCGCGTCAGTTGCGACTTTTGCCGTGCGATGTGAACGAAAAAAAAAGCACGTAAATGGCGTACCTTGTTATTGTACACTGGTGAGTGTTTAAAACGGCACTGTAAGCAAAACATGGAGCCATGTTTTTTTTTTGTTCACGCACCTTTCCCCCCTAAAACCATCCCCTCAGGTGTGGCGCAAAATTAATGAATTTATGCTCCCGCAAAATTCCCCACCACGCCCGACGATGGCCACAAACGGTGGACGATGTTTTTATGCCATTTGCGTACGGTCGGCCGGCC
Source organism: Anopheles melas (assembly GCA_000473525.2). NCBI lineage: Eukaryota > Metazoa > Arthropoda > Insecta > Diptera > Culicidae > Anopheles > Anopheles melas. The sequence continues at coordinate 127 of KI919848.1, read as the reverse complement.
AGACCAGACCGGCTATGAACCGGCGGAGAGCACTTTTGCCGCATCAAACTCGACCCGGTGTGGCCGTGTGAAATGTGTAACATATTTCTTCTTGCCGTTTATAAGTCACTTAACTACGGTGCGATCC
>KI919847.1:20730-34385 GCA_000473525.2 Anopheles melas | reverse complement strand
TGTGTGTGTGTGTATAAGGGAGTGAGGAAGTAACAGGCAAAAAGGCAAAGATTAAGAGCAGCTCACTGTGTGACGCACCGTCCGAGGGAAAATCTTTGTACACCGTGGCTCGGAGAGAAGCAAGGAAAGTAAAATCGTATCACCTGCCAACAGATTTGGTGATGGTTGGAATCGGTAGCAAGGTTTACAGCAAAACCACCTGTGCCAACCTGTCCTGGCCGAGAAATGCTCAATGGCATAATATAAAACGAGGGAAAAAAAAGTTAACACCACTGTCATTGTGACTGCTTGAAGTGTAGATCATCATCGTCTTCATTTATTCCCATTATTCTACCACTGAATCAAAAGTGTAGAATGCTTCATATTCGGGTACTGTTGTTGTGAAGTTAAGTGCAGAAGTATTATAATCGTATCTGTTTTATTTTATAATAATAATAATAGGGGACCTAAAGCGTCAGCAAAGATGCGTTTGTTTTAAAGTTTCATTAGTGTGACTGGTGTTTAAGATATTTGCAACATTTATCAAAAACATTGACTGTAGAATTGGAGCCAAACAAAAAACCTCTAGAGCTCAATATCAAACCTTTCATGAAATTCTCCCGAACACCACCACCAGCAGCAGCAGCAATGAGTCGTTAAAAGGGACCGAAGTGATCCTTTTTTGCACTTTAATGGATTTATTTTTCGCTTGAAGGTACTTGCACGCCTTGTACTGTGCTTTGTTTTATTACTCATGTTACATATTCTTCATCCTCTGGCTTGATTCTCCAAGCGACAAATAAAAACCCCCAACGTTTTCGGCTCCTTAATGCTCACCCTTCAGCTTAAAGCCTTCCCGCTTGTCAGACATGATGCTGAAGCGGCTAATGTGTTATGTACGGGGCCACCCACAAATTTTCACCTCCAAAAGTCGAGCAACCGTCGCATAGGGAGAGTAGGTACCCAAGCCCTGAAAAGGGTACCCATTCTTCAGGTGGCAATTACTTCGCCGGTGGTCCAATCGATGGACCCGCGTGTGGTGATGGTTCGTTGGTAAACACAGCGGGTTCGGAACTGAATCGAGCAGGCGCAGCAAAAGCCATCAAAAATGCGCAAACCTTAGGTGAGATGGGTTCGTCGAGCGAGCTGCCGCATGTTGAGTTTTGGTCTTTTATGGCGCGTTCACAGTGCACTTGCGCCTGAACGATTTTCTGCATCATTTAGCGGACTGAGCTGTCGTGTTTTTTTGATATCTTTTACATCTAGAGCATTGGTTTTTTAATGTGTGTGCCTTTCGGGAAACATTGCCATAATACAGATATTATAGCTGTGTCGAGCATCGACCAACGGGAAGGTATCCCCCCGATGTCCACGGAGATGTTGAAGGGTGTTGCAACAATCTTCCCGTAATCATGAAAGTTTGCGTGTCCTGCCGAAGCATGCACGCAATTGTTTTTCGTTCGACAACATACGATAGCATAATGTGATCCTTCTTGTTTGCTTTAAGTTGAAGCTTCCAATTCAGTGTACTGGTGTGGCCTTGGGAGGGAAGTAACCATCTGGTAAAGCAATCTGTCACGAGGTTTGGCAAATGTGTAGCATGCTTTTTTTATCACAACAAGGTGCTAACTGCAAACCTCCCTGGAATTGTTGGCATTTGCAGTAAAATAAAGTTTCTTATCTTATCCCTACGTTGATCGAGATTAAGGGTGAAGTGAAGGAAAAGAATGTGAAAGGAACAGATGGATAGCGGGAGGCTCTTTAATTAAAGCAAATTAATGCGGGAAGGACGTCATCAGTACACGTGTATCCTGTCGTACGGAACAATCTTTTTTTACACTAAATATTTTACATAGTCTTAAAAAACTGAATGTTTCTTGGTGAACGTTAGTAAGGAGCTGTTTTTTTGGCAGCATTTCTGACTGTTTTTTTTTTATTTCTTCTATTTTTCAGGTAACAAAACGGTACGTAGCACAAGCAACCTTGGAGGGATTTTCGGAAAGCATAAAATCTGTCCACAAATGCAAAATGAAACACCCTTCATGGAGATCTACCTTTCCCGAAAAAGCAGGGAAAGATTTATGGATTTTGATGCGAACGGTCAGATATCTCACCGACCCAGGGATGGGAGCAAAGAATAGAAACGAAAGAGAGAGAGAGAGAGGGAAAGAGAGAAAAAAAACTGCACACCTTCCGAGGTATGCGACATTGGGCATTTATTTCCCGCATAAATTTTAACTGCCAGCGTCGATCTTTCATCGCACGATCTGCACGTACAAATCGCAAATATTGGGCCTTGTGCGGGGTTCTGTGTATGTGTGTGTTTTTTTGCCCTAAGCTCGAGCGCGAGCATCATCGCTGCGGCGGATGTCGGGAATGTCAGTTTACCATTTCATTAGCTTGACGGCTACGGGTTGACACTAATTAGGCGCGATCGGATCGTTGACTCTTTCCCTCCCTTTTCAACCGAATGGCCCCGGACGATATAGGAGGGGCGGCAGGGAGGGCCAAGGAACCGCCGTGCTGCATCGTCGATTATCCGGCACAAAAGCCGCAACACATCGAGCCGCAAACGTTCGCCTCCTTTCGAATGTGCTTGGCAACGGCATTAGAAGGGAGCCAGCCAACCAACCAGCCGATGGTGGAAGGTTGATCGGTTATGCATTATGTATCGCGGTACGGTGCGGCCCTATCGGCCGACACAGGCCCCGGTCCGGGCTGTCGATTCGGTTAGGCTCAACGCCGCCCAAGCGCTCCTTTCGTTTTTGGACAGCCGAACAGACAGCGCACTTCAAAACACTTGCAAACAAATTTCATACATTTTCGTTTGACCGCGCGTCGTCGTCGTCGTCGGGGGAATAATATTTTGCACATCATGCACACAAGTTTTGCGCTAATCGTACACCACCGCTGCTGCTTCAGTAACAGGCGGCGAGAAGGCATCTGTCGGTGGTTTGGGCCACACCCCGACACAGGCAGCGATCCTGCCCGTTACGGTTCTGTCACTACTGCCGCCGTGCGATTTTTGCGATGAAGTCCCTGCGGACATATACAAGGGGGTGTAACGATTTTGACATTTAACGACATCGCACACGCCACAAACAGAAGGGAGGCATATTAGAATATTTTCTTCCAGCAGAGACGTGTCATTAATAATCGCCTAATGGCCCTGTTGCTTAAGCTGAAAGAATAAATTCGCACGCCCCGTTTCGATGTGTAGGTACATTTGATGAGCAACACACTGTGAGTTGCTTGCTTGTGGTTTGTTTTTACTTCGACTCAACTACAGTGATACAAACACACCGGGAGTAAGGTGACACGGCGTAGGTTTTATTGTACCGAACTACGAAAACGGTTTGATCGTTAGATTGAATTAATGCGACGCAAGCACAACGGCTTTTGAAAACAACGGGCTGCGATTTACGGGTCGCGGGAGACAGATGGTGGTCGGTGACAGTAAAGCCTGCCTTTTACTGTCGCATTAGACAGGTCGCGGTCTCGGGCACGAGGTTTGTGTGATGGACGGGGTACGGTGTGACGAAAACCTGTCGTGCTCGGATTACGGCGTTTTTTCTTTACTTCTTCTATCGGCACAACCTAGCCTGGGCAGTCAGTTTGGTCCCGTGCAAAGGCTCCAAAGATATGGTCCAGCTTGAAACTGGTCGATGACATGAAGCACCTGACGTTCGAGCTGGACACGCTGCACTGCTAACACACGGTCAAGTGGAGTTGATCTCATTTCTTTGATTGTCTAGCTGAAAAGTTCCAACGGGCAGATGGGGAATGGACAAAAAACAGTGCTGTTCCAGAGAAGAAAAAGCTCAACGCCCTATCCTTGTGTTGTGCTCATGGTCGCTCTATTTGCTGAAGGAGCCAGCCAGAGTGACCGGCTGGCTAAGAGGGAACGAAAAAGACGGAAATGAAAAATGAAAACAACGACGACGTGTTGACCTGACATGATCGATAACTACTTGCTGCGAGTTACGATTCTCATGATCCTCTCTAAGCACAACCCGGTTCGGGCACCGTAAGGGGTCTTTCGCTCGGGAACGCGCTCGCTACGCTTCCAACCAACAAACACGTCTGGCGTGTTTCCGGTCGAGTTTGTTCAGGATGGGGGTTTGAAAAGCTCCAAAAATGTTTACCCATTTTTATGTTCTCATAAAAATGTGAAGCGTGTTCTTGTTTTTCTGCAACCATGCCGTTTCGTTTTTGCTTCGTTTTATGACAATTTACACATCATTTGTGTGACATGCAATTATCTAACACACGGACCCACCATGGGGCCAAGAGGGCCTGTGTGTTTGGCTGTTTTGTTCGAAATCTGTCACATGTTGTATAATCTGTTGCGAAAGTCACCTGTCGGTGGAGAAAGTGCGAAACGCACCGCTAATGGCATATGGAAGAGAAATGGCATGTAAAATAGTTTCACACGAAAATCTGCATCAATCCTGCCCCAAAATCATCAACCAAAATGGAACACATTAGCGATTTCGAGCGAGAAAGTGACGAACGTCTCAGTCCCGTAGCCGTGTGGCGTCGGTTTGAACTAATTAGTATTTTACGATCCGGTAGCACTTTGTTTAGGAACACCGTTAAAGCAAATCGGCTGGATTCAGTCCAGTCCGACAGGAGGGGAGAGGGTTGTGCGCTCCTCTCGCGCGGTCTAAATGAGCGAATTCATTAGCAGTAACTTTGCGGGCTACCGTCACTACCAGCTGGCGAGGGCATCCAACCTCCACCTTATGGAAAGGCCAGCAAAAGATGTCTTTTTGGGGCGTTTTTGGCACAGCTACGGGGGATTTACTCGATGCAAACAAAGTTCGTAACCTGGGGTCCTGCTGCTGTGTGGTGCGCGGTGGAATGGCGATTGGCAAACAACAGGCCGCTGGTTGGTTTGTACAGCCCGGCAGCGATTCCGGCCATCGGCACTGTCGGATGTCGTATGTTTGCTTAGTCTGCTCGAAGCTGGCCTATTGCTAGACTGTGCGACTGTATGGGAAGCTCATTTTTAAATAGACACAGCAGGTGTAGATTTACACAGTTGCTTTAGAGTAAATAATGAACTAATAACACAGCGGTACAGCCACTGAGGCCAAATTTAGGTTGAACGTACAACCATTTATCATGCTGGTTGCAAAATATATTTCTAATAGCATTATGCAAAATTAATGAATAAACGACTAGCTTCATGTACAAAAAAAAAGATGAGCTGTATAGAAGATGGAGCAATAGACGACCACCAGAAAACGAATGCCACTCGATGCACCAAGTGCCTCTCTACGGAAAGACAATGTCAAGGGGAAAGAAGAATAAAACACCTGTCCAGCATTTGGAAGCGTTTGCGCCCTTGTCACAGTACAAGCAAGGCCAGGTAACACACCGACAGCAATGCTCACAATGTTCAACGTTAGCGGAAGAAAGACTACAGCCGTCCGTCTGTCCGTCCGCCCGATCAACAGCAAGCCGTTTTGTTTATAATGAACGATGGATTTTCGTACAACGAGCGTGCTTGCAATCTCGCGTGTTGCGTTGTTGGTTTGCAAGCAAGAAGCAAGAAGACACGACGGCGCGCTGTGTTAGGCACTCTCCACTCTCCCATTGAATTCGAGGACCGATGGAAACTAATAAATTCAATAAGTTTATCTTGCACTCAATATCTCTTTTTCCTCCAGCGACCCTGCCAGCGGCAGCGTGTTTTGGAGCCGTTGGGTATCCTCAACTCCGGGGCAATCATTCGTTCACATAGCGTTGCTTTCCGGCCCGCTGGACAACGATCGTATCGATCCGATCGCTTCCAATCGATGCTGAACCGTCCAAGAGAAGAGGAAAAAGCAACACCCATCGATGTTGGAGGGAAAAACCCGCGACTCATTATTCGGGTAGCTGAAAGATCCCAATGCAAGAGCGCAACACCGCTCTCGGCGAAGAGACTTCAACCACATTTCTCTCCCCCTCTACCAACCGTTGCTCTCGATGCTATCGATTGGCGATTTTTATCGATTATTAGTCGCAGCTTATTAACTCTCGAATAAATTACGCCTCGCCAATGAGTCTATCGGAATCGGTGGCCGAGAGTGGCTGTGAAGAGTTTTACGGTCCGCCGGCCAAAGGGACAACACTGCACGCGTTGGCCGTGGAGGAGCGAGCGGCTGTGTGTATGAAAGCCCCATTGGACGGTCGATTTTGTTTAAACTCGGCGCACTTGCTCTGCTCTAGCCTAAAGTGGCTCACAGCACGCATGAAAGGCACAGCAAGGCAGGTTCGATCATAAGGCACCCGACTCACCGACAACAGCCAATTGATTCGAGCTCGAATAAACCACGAGCGACGCCGCTCTTTATCCACGCATATATATACATCGTTTGTGGGCTGAATCCGACGCGCTTATGTCACCTTCAGGCGACCTCGTCCTGTCGTAACCGCTCGCTCTCTCGACCTAGGTTTCGCGCACCGCACGCAGCCAATTACGAGAAAGCGCAAGAAAATTTGCATTTCGGGCTCGTAAATTAGACGCAAAAATTGCCCCGACCGATGTGTCGCTGTGTGTCGGAATCGTGTTGTTCGCTGTCGTCTGTGCTCTGCGGTGCGTGCGGTGATGATGCTGTATTGTACGGAAAGCCACCACCACCTGCGAGCGCAGGAAACATAGCAGCAAAGGCATCCAGCACAGCACATCCGGCTGTAGAATGGGATGGCAGAGAGGACTAAAATAGAGCAAAAGTAAGCAGAAGGAGGTTGAGGTTGCTGCACAGATTCGGGTAGATATATCTAAAATCAGCTCTGTTTTATTTACAACCTTCTGGGACATATTCGTTGCAGCATCGAATTTCTATCATCACTCACTCGTACGCTTGCAAGGGTGGCTTCCAGCGTGTGGTGGCTTTCGGAAGGTGAAAAAAAGATCTAATTAAATTTACATCTGATAAATTCCAATCTAAGCCACAAATCTAGCCTCACATGTCTAGCAGCAAGGTGGACGGACGGTAGAGGGTTGACTGCTCGGGTTTCTGATTCCATGGGAATCCAATGCACTGCGCGCCCAGCAAATGGACACACACACACACACGAAACAGGTTAAGAAAAACATGCAAGATGAAATGAACATGAATAATCTTTTTTCGTGTTGTAGCGTGGCTACAGGGCACAGGCACACACCCGGAGAGGGTTGTAACAAAGTTTGACTCAATTAAAGCCTTAAAATTGGACAATTTGAAGAACATTTTGAGGCTCCGTCGGAGGCACCTGTATTGATTTAGTGTAAATCAAACGCGTACGTTTTCGGGAACACATTTTCGCTGTAAGTAACCCGTATGTTGCGCTTGTGTTCATGCAACATTAACGTATCAAAACTGCATAGAGTTCATGCAACATAACTAGTTTCTCAAAACGACCGCTTTTTGTGGCTGATCTTTGAGAATAACTGAAATTCCCAAAACTGTTGTTTATTTCCCTCTATGCGACCTCTCCGAGAACAATACCACTATTGACAGAAAAGCAGCAGAAGATCATCGGTAAAATAAAACAAAATTTATATCACACCCAGGGCTGTAAATTAAAAGCTTCACGATTATCACCGTTCAGCTTCCTTTCATCGATGCCGGGTGTTAACAGCGCGGGCATCGTATCGTAAAGCTAACAAATGGTCGCTATTCTTCGCAATATGTTTAATGATTCCACACCGGCGGCCCCGAACGGGTAAATCTTGCTCTCGTCTTCAGCATAAACAACACCGGCTGGAAATATCAACTTCCAGCAAATGAGTATTTGCTGCCGTTAAAAACCAATATATATATATATATATATATATATATATATATATATATATATATATATATATATATATATATATATATATATATATATTCACCACTCCTTTTGCGCCACGGTGCTTCAGTACACCGTTCAGGGCTATCTTCATAAGTCGTTGCGCATTGCATAAAAAAGTGCAGCAAAGTCGTCGCAAAAAGCGATCAGCTTCTCTTCAAGCGGTTTGGGCACTGCGAATGACACTTAGAGTGGGTCTGGTTTTTGTTTTCGGGGGTAGGTTGTTCAATATTTGCGGCCAGAACATAAGTGCCCTCGTGCGCCGCCAACAACCATCGACCAACCGGTGGAGTAGAGGTCAAACCGGTCGAGCGATCGGTTGTTGTCGTAAAACGTTTCATCCGTTATTGTCACATCATCCACAGCAACCGCACCAAATCCATCGCGCCATTCTTTCCGTCGCCTTTAGTTATGGGGAGTTTTTTTTTTGGAGCTCACTGGAGAGTTTTGGACGGTTTTTATCGTTCATAAAAATTGGCAATGATCGTGATGGAGTTTTTTTTTTGTTTGCTTCAGTCTGTCAACGAGGTCAAAAGCCACCCTCAGTATTCGGTGCATCGATGCATATTCATTAAAATGTGCTGGTTTTGGATTTACTGAGTGGCCGATGCAGTTTAAGGATGGTGATAAGAGAGTAATCCAGGCCTCGTAAATGGTAGCTTACTGCTTGTGCGAAACGTTGAATGGGGATGAAACGATCCCCTGGTGGTAAATCATCGTCGAAACAAATGACGTTTTCATTAACAACCATCATCAATTTGAATAAGCTTAAGAATGTTTAAACCCCAAGGTTTTATCATAATTCAAGTCGAACTCTTTTATAGTCATTCAAGAACTCATTTTTAAAACCAATTTTAATATTGATAAAACTCCATTTGCTCGTTCAAGCATAGCAATTGAAACAACAGATCAATCTCCCTGTTCTGGGGTGAACAAATAAATTCCCACTGAAATCGAAACCTGCCTCTGCGTTTCTCTGCATAGCACAACACCTTACACGAAGGTCCGGAGCCGCCGCCGACGACGCCGACAACAGGCAGGTTGTGCTGGCTGAATTATTGTAAACCTTCTGTAAAACATCACAAAATTTGCGTCCGGTCGTTTCCGTGCGCGACGCGTGTACCTTTCATCGCATGGTAATAACTTACGGCGAGCAACTCATCGGGTTCACGCGAGATGCGCCAAGAGAGCAGCGACGGGAGAATCTCTTCTTGCTTCCCATTTTGCGCCTGCTCGTCCCTAGGTTGGACACTTTTTTTGTTGCCCCCTTTTGGCACGAAACGTTATTTAATATCTTCTTGGTGGAGCGCAGCACTCTGGCGGATGGTGCGCCTTAAGCATGTCATCCCGTGACTTCCCATTCATACGTTCACCGCCATTCAGCGCTTGACGCGGGCCCGCGCTCTTCCTTTCGTCCGCCGCATTTCACGAGCCCCACGGGAACATGATCAAGTGTCGGCAGTTTTGTACCACACAGCACACACAGTGGTGGTGGTGGTGTACACAAGCGGTACACAACGGTATAGGAAGAAACAAAAACAGGCCCAACAGAAGAACGCCACGTGAGCCGGAACCCAACGTGAACCGAGCGTCTGGGTACATGAGACTTCAGCGAGCTCCAAAATGTGTACTTCACGCATTCAAAAATCGAGTGTGTTGATGAGCAATGGTTCCAAAAAGGTGGGGGGAAACGGGAGTTTGGAATGCAAAGTGCTCCCCCATTTCTCCCTCCCCCTGAGTTGTCTTCCCTACCAAACGCACAAGCCATTCATGATTGTGAAGGGCGACCCGGTTTCGCGTTTGCGCCACGGTTCGCTGATACATTTCTTAATTTGTTGAAATGTAATATATTTTAATGGTCCGATCCATTGAACCGTTTTATTATTTATGATGTTGTTTATGCTCAATTAGACCATATATATAAATATGGAGAAAACGACGAGCTCTCGGACCATCGACGGCAGCGGCCTGTCCTTACCTTACCACCATCTCGCGCTCACCCGCTCAACGGGGTGGTAAATTCAATTTTGCCAGCCCTTCGCAGTCGAGTGGCAGGGAGGGCAGCGAACGAGATGAACTTGGAAACATTGGCAGAATGAGATCTCCCTCCCACACGTCGTGTGCCTTTTTCTGGCTTTCCCCGATCAAACCCGTTCCACTTTCCAGCACGAAAAACGCCGAGACGCTGTTTGTGATTATTGAAGGGACCCCCCCTCGATAGAAGCAATTTCGGAACCAGATCGTTACTGTTGAAAGGTAGAGAGGCTGGGGCGGACTGTGGGAAAACACACACACACTGGTGTTAAGGTAGAGCGCACTCGTGTTCTTCCCGGGACGACTTTTCGCAAACGGGAATGATTTATTGATTTCCATGTGAGGAACAGCCTGCAAACACACACCGAAACGCCAGCAGAAGACGACCAGACTCCGGGCGGCGGGAGGGATGGGCACAAGGCTTGCTAGCCTGACCGCGGCGGGTGGAGGACCGTGAACTAGATCGCTTGTTAGAGATATGGGGCTATCGCGGAACGGATTGTAATGCAAAACTAAACCTCGCACAGCCTTCGACGCCGCGTGTTAGACCGCGGACGCACGGGCAAGAAGCGGTGTAATGAATTTATTGCCAGCAGGGCCTTGCCGGGACTTAAAGACACGGCCGAAGGAGATCATCATCGTAAAAGGAAATCGTAAGCTGCGTTTGTTTGTTTAGTCAACGGGGCAGCACCAGCTCGGGCTATTACTAATAGGCGCGTATCGAGGTCCTCTTTTACTGTCCATTTCGTGGACCGGGAAGGAATAGCTTTTGCAAATCGTTTTCTCCAGGTCATAAATCACTTCATCTTGCTGCGCGCTATGGAAGCAATGGAAGCTGAATTGCTGAAAGGCGTGTAGGCGCGCTGCATCCTTGGTCCAGTTTCTAGTGTGTTATTAAAACATTTCAAATCAACAACGTACGATGTAATACAAGCTCTTGAAATTGGCACGGTTTGCTACAATCTGTGGTGAATTACAATCTTGCCAACGAAGCCAAGGAAACGGGACAGAAGTACAAGCGAGAAAAACAATGCCCTCCTGTCAGCCGCGGGAGTGTGCTGTGCGCATGATTGACAAATTGATTTGTCCTTTGTGGTATCCAAATTTGGGCAATTGTTTCATTTCCAGTTGGTGCCGTTATCAAGAGGAAATGTCGGGATCGGAAAAAGGGAGTAACGATCAACAATCCACCAAAGTGTGCAGGTTTGATTTTTGGTCAAACTCGAAACTTTTATACCAAAGAACAGCGTAACGGACGGGGACCGATCGCAATGACAAAATGATAAACATTTTGCTTATAAAACTGTCGCCCTTTTTCCCCCAACGAGAGATGCACCTGAAGCTGCAGTTGCAGTTGCAAAAAGCAAACACAACGATAACCTTGTTACAGGCGTCAATTTGTCATCGGGCGGCAAATTTTTTGTCAAGCTTTTTAGCCGTACCGCCGGGACGTCGGGACAACAACCGGGTTGGGGGAGAACAGCACAAACATTAATTCCATGTCGTACTTTTTTTCTCTCTCTCTCTCTTTCTCTTTCATTGTTCTTTCCTTTCCGAAGCGAGCAAACGGTTGAAAAGCCTTCCTTTTTTTTTTGTTTTACATTATTTTCAAGCCGCATAAGTCGGCTGTCACCGAATCCATGCTGGTGCTTCTTTTTCGCTGTCCTTCACGGGACATGACGGGTTGCTTCCTTTTTGCGCGCGCTGGCTTTTCACCCCGTTTGGTGGGCTGTCAGCGAATTCGCCGGTGGAGCCCACGAAACAGGGAAGATTAATGACGCATCGCAACCCGGCCCGGGCCCGGTCGGTGGCCCCTTCGCACGGGCGCCGTCGCAATTCTTTCACCCAGCCAGGGACCGCTCCCGAGGGATCAGCCGTTCGGCACGGGAAAGGAAGACATAAATAAAAGTGCTGCTTTCGTGAAGCGCATTGCTCGGTTGAAATGCATTGCTTCAACCGCTGCGACAGTCCGAATGCCCTTTAATGTGGTCATTTATTCCGTGTGTGTGCATACGTGAGGTTTGTTTTTTTCCTATTTTCATTTCGGGATAGAGAAGCAAAACATTGACAACAGCGTCGCGATGATTTGTTTCCCGAACGCGGACATGCGTGTAATGTCTCTCTCTCGCTCTCTCCGCCTCACTGGTGGACACATGGTGGAATGCAACCGCATTGCAGTGCGAATGTTTTGTAAATGTTTTACTTTGTTGTGATCGGATGAGGAATTGTGTTTGGACGTAAATGAAAATTCTGCTGCCTTTGCTGGACTCGCCTTATCAATCACGGCGCAAAATTGGCGGTGTAAATTGATTGTATTGTATTGATTGGATTTATGTACCTCGTCCGTTTGGGGTTGAAATTATCTCTGATTAAGTAGCTCCAATGACATAATAAATTTGCTTTGTAAATGAAAAAAAAAACATACTAGCATTGCAGTTGCAAACCATACTTATGGCCTCGCCAATAATGAACCCTTCGGTAGATGCAATAAAGTTTTCACTTTTACGGTGGCTACCAACGAGCCAGCATGCAACACACAAATCACGAGAATCGCTAATTAAGATAGTTTGCAAATGCGGCACACGCGTCATCGAAAAGGTGTGTGAGGAGTAATAAAATAAAGCTCCATAAAACACATGAGCGCGCGCACAGCCCCACGTCAGCCTCGCAGTGCATCGTAGTGCATCTTTTTAGATTTACATCTTATTTATTCCACCGAACGGTAAAGGTCTAACACCGCGGGGTGAGCAAACTAGCGAACAATGGCATATGATGAACTTTCGCGCAACTGTGAGGGTTGTAGGAGAAACCGCCTCTATTTTTCACCCCAATGCAATAACGCACACTGCATAGTTGCATGAAGGAATGCACCCAGGTTGAAGGCAACAGAGCGTGTGTACTGGGCACGAGAAGGTTAACCGTTGCGAATTTAACTAATTTCAGGTGAGCTGCGCTCGCTCATCGTTTGCACTACAAATCGTACACAAACAGCAACACGATCAGCTGATTGAACGAAAACTTTAAGTACAATCAGGGATTGAAAAGATTACCTAAAACTTCAGTTTAAAAAATTCACAAACTCAATTTTTACCAAAATTTGCATGAAAAATAACATCACATATTGTTTTAACTACAATAACTCCTAAAAAACCCGTTCTATTAACAACGTCTACAGATGCATTTGATTGCGTCCGGTTGCATCTTCCAACACAAGATGCGTCACGCTTACACACTCTCACTTTCGCTGTCTGCTTTTGTGTTGTTGTTTCTTCGACACGCTTATTATTGATGATTTCATTAAAGCAACGTGAAGAAGACGATTGCACACATTCTTTCGCACGAGTAAGAGACGACACAAAAGGGCTTCGACACCGAAATGGGCACACTAAGACACTTCTGTCCTGATGCATAATCTCCGTCACGACCATCATCATCATCATCAAGACTTGCACTTGCACTTTTACGCTTTGTTGTGTCGTTTTTGTTGTTGTTGCTATTTCGCACGTTGGCTACAAAAGTCGAGTTGTTGTTCGAATCGAGCACACGGCACAAGATCACACGCAAACTTGTCATGTCATCGGGGGGTCATCTTCTTCATCGATAAAGCAAAATAAAAACACTTGAACATCACACCAATATATTGCTTCACAAACACACATACACTTCACAGCAGCAGCAACAGCAGCATCGAACACTACCACAAATCTAAAGAACAGGACAAACGGGTAATCATCCGTACGACGACGATGGGATACGATTATGTAAACGAAAGAAGACTACAAGCAAGCAAGCGACGAACCCCCCCCCCCCCCCCC
>KI919847.1:0-10662 GCA_000473525.2 Anopheles melas | reverse complement strand
TATATATATATTGTTACTAAATACCTACTTTCAAGCTTTTTGTATGCGATCACTGTAAGCCACACAGCCTTTGGAGCGTACGTTCAATCCCACAGGTCTATACTGACTGTCAACCAACGCACGATAAAAGGCATCATTTCACGATTCTGCAATTAAAGTTAAACATTTTAACCTCCGTGTGCCACATTGGTTCGTCTGTGCCCACGGGGAACGAAACTCAACACGCAGTCGAGCAAAGACAAAAAGAAGGAGGAAATCTCGTGTCACAAGTGCAAATTTCATTAAACTCTCGTTAACCGTTGTTGCTGTGTGAACAGACGAAGGTTTTTGGAACTTGCTGGGAGCGAATAGACCACCGAATAATATCCCAACCAAAGTGAAGATCAAAAGTCAAAAAGGTGGATGTCATCACATCCTTTCCCACTCACTCAGTGAGCATGAAATATGTTATCTTCGCTACATGAAAATACTATAAAAGTAAAGTGTGTTTTGCCTTCAGCAAAAGGGCAAAGCATAGGGAACGAGATTACCGCTCGAATGGGGTCCGGATTTATGCGCGGTGGATGTGGAATGGCAGTATAAATCACCCCTGCGTCGCATCAAACCGCATCGCTTCGGACGGGGTCGCACAGAGTTTAACGGTCAAACTGCAAAATGCAATTTAGCATTATTTTGTTTTATATTTCCTGCTGCTCCTGCGACGCATAACAAACTTTGTACGAAACCCGTTCGCGTGCACACTCGGCCATCTATTGCGGGGTTTGCAATTTTCTCTCGCGTGGACCTATTAAACAGACCACCAAGATTGGCAAGATGATTGATCGAATCATAATCGAGGTCCGAGTGGCAAATGAGACCCCACTTACTGTGCAGCGGCGCAGCCCAGAGCATGACAGATGGGAGAACAGGATAGTGGAGAAATTAATTAAAATGCAATTTCCTATCAGGTGTACCTGATCTAAGCTAGGGATAATACAATGTTTTAGCAGTGGATGAACGCCAACTGGACCACTGGACCACGGGTGAAATGGACAGGTTAGTAGATTTTATGTGCAAACCCCGGCCACAGTTCATACCGAATGGCAATCAACGATAATCCGAAATAAAGATATCGGATCGGTTTCCAAGCAAAGTCGTTGCCCTTTAGATAAAACTTATCTAAATTCATGTGTAGTGCATCGTATGATCCCTTGTTACGAACGATGACTGTTTAAATCAAGCGTCCAATGCACACACTGATGTACACACTGGCTGTTCAAACAAACGAAATGTATCGGACATATCAATCGCACTCGTCACTTTCTGAATGAATAAATAAATGTGTATCTCCGGTCTTATCCCGCAACACTTTTAGATGTGTATGCTTTACCCTCGTCTGCAGAGATCATTAATCTGCAAGCTTATGAAAACCAGGCCCCGTATTGAAACATTGAAGTCAACGAAGGTGTGCAATCGTCTTGCTTCGCCGTTAGCAGCTCTCCGTGGGCTTCCTCTGTTACTGATGAAACTAGCCGATAGCTATAACTGGCGTTTAATGTGAATATCGTCATGAGGCAGCATCATCTCCTCGGTGTGCTAGGTGGGCGATGGGGGGACACGATCGTTTGACGAGAGATTAGCATCAGTCATCGTCAGGATGTCTGAATCGAAACCCGCTTCCGTAGATGAATATTGATGTGCAGCGTTCAGGTGCAGCTTGTCTAGCTGCTCTTCCCAATGCTGTTTCTTCCTCGAGCTCATGACAAATCGTTTCGAATTCATCCACGTCTGGGAGGCCACCAGACTGCTTAGGAACGGAGGGAACCCGGAGCAGAAGGTGGACAGAAACATTTCAAATTGCTCGGTAATTGAAAATGGACCTTGTGCAAACGTTATTAGTGACGAAGCTTAAGGTAGGATCATTCATCAAAATGTCACTGGGCGATCCTCCAATACGGTATAATCGCATCATTTAACTGCATGAGGAATTGCCTATGAGTTTTGATGACACAGGCACATCATTCATCAGAAGTACTCATTGTGTGTAGGATTATAGCTTTTTTTTTTAAACATAAAACAGGTAATAGAACACGCACTTTCAACCGTTAATACTCCTCCATTCCAAGCACTTTGCTCAACTCTAAAAGAGTCAAGGCTTTGCCGTATGCCCCTGTGTCCGGTGCATATGGTACTTCTCCCATTCGTACAACCCACAACTGATGCTAGTGCAAAAAAAAAAAAAAAACAGAAACCCCCAACGTATCTCCCAGCCGTCGATTTATCTTTGCCGCCTAACAATTCAATTAACATATTAATTACATCGACGCTAAGTGCTAGACGTTGTACCGTCTCGGAAGGGCTTCCGCTCTCTTGCACTCTATCTCTCTTGCTCGCTCTCGGTTCTGAAGCTATCCCTGCGCGGTGCAACTACCCGGGAGCTGGTTATCCCCGATTGCTTGCCACTGGCGGCATAATTCTGGCCACCATTAGACAGTGGCAGCGACGCAAGCTACTACTGCTAGATTGGTGGCAACCGGTAAAAGAAGGAGCACAAAATAACCCTCCCACCTTCCCGAACACCAGGTGCCGATGGGATCTTGGATCGTTGGCAGCCAGGTCTCTCTTTCGAGGTACGCGACCGCAAGTGTCGCAATTACGTTCCTTCCCTTCCGACGGACAAGCACGACACACTCACACGAGAGAGCAGAGAGAGAGACATGTCATGTCCTGAAACGGCGCACTGCAATAAATTATTCTCCACCAGTACACACTCCCCCCTTCCCTTCTTACGTTTTCGTCGTCCAGAGCAGCAGGGACGCAGGCTAACCTCCAGGAATGAACGCGCCGTGTACGTCGATGATTATCTTCCGGCCCCGGACGCATTTCCCTTCGACCCGTTTGTGGACAGAGTTCAACAGTGCGCTGGGCGATCGGCGTGACACAACGCACGTAGTGTAGTTGGTCCCACCCGCGCGTACGCGGGAAGGCGTAAATCCAAACGCTGTCGTCGGTACGTCGTGTGCTTACGGGTTTCGATGTTGTTCACGTCGAAGTTTGCCTTTTCCCTGCTAAATACCTGCTCCCACCGCTCACCCTCCACACGGAGAGCGACACGGGGTTCGATTCTTGGCAATCGAAAACGCACTTCAGCAGCTCCGGTTACTCCGGTTCCATTTTCCTTTTCTGCGAACCTCAATCGATTGGCTTCGATTGCGAAACCTGCGGGAAAATGTAATTAAAAAGCAGAGCGATCGAAAGGCACAAGAAGTGCTGGCGGCGGTACGTACGGGCAAAACTAATGGAGAAACCTTCTTCCAAGGCCTACTACTGCCGCCGACAGGATTAGAAAGATGTATGGGAACGCGCGGTTGTCCTCGAGACGCTGGGGGGGGGGAACACTTTCCGACCTCTCCAGGGGCAACACTAATGAAGATGTAACTTTATTGGGTGTGGGGGGGAGGGGGGGGGAGGCAGAGAGGGAGTGACAGCAGTTACGTGCGGTGCAGTAAAGTTCGATCGATTTTATTGAACCGTTCAATTGGTGTCGCCGCAACCGGGGAGAAGGCACACAAGCACATAAATATCCCGCCGGCATTAGTGCGGTTAGTACCTTAGGGAGACTGTCAGGCAGCAGATTAAGATTGTGGGACAGTTTTTCTTGGTCTGGTTAGCAAGTGCATCCTTCTTTTAGTGCGGGAGGAGTGCACGCGAAACGAGTCTTTAATTAAATTGCCTATCGGGGCCCGGGATGGGGATCGTGAAACGTAGAGTTGTAGTTAAATTAACTCAAACGATTAAATGTTTACGATTATATGAGGAGATGTGTAAGCCTGCCAGTGTGTTCGAAATTGGATTGCAGTTTTTAGTGTCATCCATATTTAATGGTAATATTACTCTGTGGGGGGGGGGGAATGTTTCCTTTTTGGTATACATGTACAGGCTTATAAAAAAGGTCGTGAAGAAGCTATTATTGCCCAGCAAATCCCTAAGCTGTCGAGCGACTTCTTCAACCGTTCGATATTAACCATTCAACACGATCCACGATTGACAGGATCAACTCTTTACCGGTTCAGATATGGTCATAATCGCATTCGTCGAAGGCAAAAGATCAAAATAAACTGCGCGCTTGTCTTGGAATACAGAAACAACAACATTTTTTAATCTTTTTTGTTGTGAAATATGTTGTGACAGCCTTAAAATAGCCGCGGATTATAGTTGGTGAAGCCGTGTAATAATGGTTCACAAGGGTATTAAAAGAATCCATCCAGTTGTTGGTACACCAGTCCCAAAACAACAATTAACCTCTAATATATAATTATGAGTCTCTCGCATTTCCTTCTTCATGTTTTCCTCCATCACTGGTAACGCATATCATTAGGCGAAAACAACAGTACGATAAAATCACGACGCTATTCACGTGTGTGTTTCGCCCCGACTCCTTTAAGGGTGTGGCCATACTTTCCCGCCTCGCTTATTCTGTCGAATATGTTTTTGGGGCCGATTAAGAGCATAGAGCGTTTTTTTTTGTTTTTTTTTGCACATGATTAGGATGTTTTTTTGTTGTGTTGCTGCTGCTCCCCTTGTCAACATGCGAATGCCAAACCCTGCTATATTTTGCCCGGCTTGCGCTCGCAAACGCCCCACCAGGGTCAGCAGCATCAAATGTGGTCCGAAATGTGAAACATGCGATCACCCCGACGGATAGTGCGTCCGCTGACAATGGCTTTCCTGAACAACGGGCGGGGTTTTGCGCTGGCCAAGACACAGCAAGAAGGTGGTCCAAACATTCCCAAAAAGTAAAACACAGATACAAAGCAACGCACGTAAACATTTTAATCGTCCCCGGCCGGTACAAAGTGAGATGTTTGGCCAACTCTTTCGCCCCCCCACCTCATTTTTTTGCTTAATCTGTCCAACTTTCAATTTAGTTGTTCTTCTGTACCCACCCGCTTGGTTTTATGCCTTTTCTTTTTGCTCTCTGTGCTCGCAGTTTCATTCAACCGATTGATTTTAAGATAATATCGACATTGGTGGAATTCAGACCACCGAAACCGGACCCGACCTCGCTTCCCTTCCCTACTGCCTGTGTCCTATAATTTTTACGCGAAAGAATGCGATCGTTTTGTGACTACTAAGCGAATTTTACGCACACCCCGTAAGGCAAATTGTTTTGTTGGATCGATCGCGCCAGCATTCCAGCCAGGAAGGCACATATTCTGCAAAATTCCAAACATCACCTGAAGGAGTGATCTTCTATTTTTATTAATTCAATTTTGCTGGATCGTACGTCCGGGATCGTGACCAGGGGAAAAGGATGGAAGGTCAAATTACCTCATATTGGTGCAAACGTGTCACAATTAGGGCCCTCTAGTTAGCGACTCCTGTCATTCTACGGTAATTGAGGCAAAAAAATGGGGGTGGGGGGCCATTTTTCCCAGCTTCCAGCCACCAACCCGTGTACCGGGGCAGGAACGAAGCAAATTGCCTTAAGCAAAACAAGCGACAAGCTGGGTGTGAGATGAACCTTCTTCCACCTTCCACCTTCAGCGTGTGTGCCTTAAAGTGTCGTTGCGATTTAGTTTTACTCGATAAAAATTCAACCACGATCGCTCTCGATCAAAAGACAGTATCGTAATTATGGAGAAAATTACGCCACGGCTGGCTGTCACTGTGTCCCCGTGATCGTGCCTTCGATCCTCGAGCCTTTTGCTACAGCTGCTGCTGCGTATGATGATGATTGGGAGGAGAGAAAAGAACCAGCACCACAGCGAAGAAGCATTTTCAATTTATGTTCACGTAGACATTTTGCGAGTGGTTTTCGCATGAGTGCACCCTTTCGAAAACAATGCCACATTCAACCGCTGGCAGGAATGTTTAATTTCGTCGCATTTTTTTACACCGAACCTGTGGCTGCACATTTTGCACCTTTTTGTTTAGTCCACGAAATGCCAGTTACCATTGTATTTTTATTACAAAAAAAAAAGAATTTTATTGCCGTTGGAAGAATGCGCGAATGGTGATATTTATTGGGCAAATTTTAGTAACCGTTCGGTGCTATTGATTTGAAAGATCATATAAATTTAACCAACCATTTGCCTTGCTTGGGAGTGTGAAAAAGAAACTGGCACAATCAGTATTGGTGGCTAATTTATATTAATGAGCTTTGTGAATGCAATAAATTTAATGAAGTTGCCTTGAATTTGATTGTTTAGAAGCTTTCGGAACATTTAAAATTAAAATAAATTAGTATCACCTGCTTAATGTATGATACATTAACTGATCCTTCTGCACACACCGCCTCAATCACAACCATAACCACACTAAACCGACACAAGTAATTGAAAAGCTGACCCCACCGGACTACATTTCAACTTCGCTCAAAACATATCTCCGTTTTCGTATCCCGAAGGCAATGCTAGATAATTAATAATTAACCCTGTACCGGCCAACCGTCTTGCCCCGTGTGTCCTACGCCGACGTTTAGTTTTGTACCTTTCTTTCGCTTACGATTCATTACCCTCGAGGTGCATAAAACCGTACCCACTACCGTTTGGTGGTGGTGGGTTTCGACGTGCCGTCGTAGATTGATCCGGTTTGAAATTCCATTTGCACCCGGTGGTCGATACACACCCCAACGGTGGCATCCCCGTGTCCATTTATCATTTACAGCGCTCTATAATACACCCCGTCCACAGACAGAATGCCGGAGGATCGCTCGCAAAAAAAAACACACAGGCGAATGCTGGTACGATTGGGGAATGGTGGAAAAACAAGCATATGATGGAGATTTGTATGGGTTCGTCGCTTTGGAAAAGAAACCACCTGCGAACGAGGGCGAGAAGTTTGTTTCATGTCAACGCGCGGATCAGTTTGCAACTCGGGGCACAAGCAGCACCACATACAACAAGCGCCAATCGCAATGACTATGAAATTGAACCGTCTCCCTGTGCTCTCCTTTGGTGGATTATCTTCGTGTGTGCGCGCACAAGCAAACATTAAATTGGCCCCGTTGTTGAATCCGGGCGATGAACGAGGATTTATTTTGCAAATGGTGCATCTATGTCCGGTCGAATGCTGAAGAAAGGGTATGTTTAATATTTCATTCCTTATCTTTCGCTCCGTGTGTCCCCACCCCCCGCGAGGTAAGGGCATTACCTCGCCCCACGGACAGGGAAAGGCTTTCATTACTCACGCAGCCTGATATAAATTGCTCATAAAACGTCCGTTCCTTTATTCGTTCGCTGCAGCTGCTAGAAAGCTAAACAAAATAGCAAAACTTGCCAAGAAAGCGCTTGCAAAGAAAGCAGAGACAAGTAGAGGTGGCGATGTGGATGGTGGTGGTGGTACGGCATAAATTAAAATGATAAATTGATACCGCCGAGAACTAACTCCCTAACATTCCAGGGTTGCGTTTTTGCTTGCACAACGCGTTGTCGCGCGTTCAACATGCAATTAGCTTTTGCCAACATTACACGCAGGCGGTGGGCTGGGGGAAGGGGACAAACACACACACACACACACACACGCATAGAATGCAACGCGCTAAAACAACCTTTTTGCCGGGCACGAACCAGCAACACAGGCACAGAGCGGCAGACTGCATGCTGTGTCCGCTGCACCAAAGCGCCGTCTCTCTCTCTAGGAGAAGGTCTTCCCGGGTCCATGAGGGAGGAGGGGGGGTGGTGGTGAGTTTTAGAAAAGTGATTATTTTCCATGTTTGCGTGCCTTTCGCGCGCTGTACTCGTGATTCCATTATCAGATGTACCCGCGTATCAAAAGGGTCACATTGTAGTTTGAAAACTTTGTTAGCCGTTCGAATGGTCTTTTTTGCTACAAAAAGACATTCATTTACCCTGCTAATCAGCTCATCTATATTGCTATATAATGTAGCTCTTTTGCGTAAAATTTGTCTCGAAACGATTGTCCAGCGCATACATTTTGTTCTGCGATTTCATATCGTTTCGGCTGCTAAACACTGATCAAAGGGCGGCGTCGGCAGCAGACGATTGCTATCATCGCCCCCCACCCCCCTCGGTTGGCAAACAGGCGACAAATAGTCATCTACGGATCCGATTAGCGCAATTTAATCGTTTCTGCTTACCCATGCCCGAGTGCATAAGTAGATGAATGTACAAGCCGCTGCATAAATGAATAAATGCATTTATCGCAAATCCAACCTCCACACACACACACACACACGCTCCCGTGCTTGTAACGAACGTTAAAAACGTTGGTAAAGAGCTTTTCCTTCGCCCCCCTTATCACACAATCATCAGTTGGCGAGACGCACACACACACACACACACACACACGAACGATAGCTTAGTCATCGTTCGGGCCGGTTTGCGGGAAAGCTCTTATTCTTTTATTCATAAATTTCCACCGCATCGTGTGTTCTCCCCACCCGTGTTCCCAATCGCGCGGTACAAAGTGTTTTCGCTCTTTACGAAATGGTTGTTTATTTTATCTTCAATCGGATCCGCGCCACTCTCTCCACTCCCTTTTGCCTGCGCTGACGGCTGAGCCTGCGAAGGCACGTGATCATCTTGCAACCAACCGGACGGCGAATCGTTCAATCAATTATCGAATTACCGGAATGTCAAAATATTGCCCCCACCGCGTAAAACGGCCGCGTGCCGTAAAATGTCAATAATCCGCATAAACAACGAACGACGATGTCGCCGTAGCCGGGGATGTACAGCAAGAGCGGCCATTATCGTGCCGTGTTTTAATCGAGCCACAGGGTGTGCGTGAAATAGGGAGGCGAGACGACCGCCGGTAATGAGGAGAAGTGTGCAAGGGGTGTGTTGTACAATAATAATCATAATATTTAAAGTGGTAATATTGGGAAGAAGATGGCATAAGGGCTGTTCCGTTGACTTTGTCGAGTCTCTTGCTAAATTGAAAATAATAGCTTTGGCGTTTACTGTAGTGCATTATTTTCATTAAGTTTTGAACGGTTAACGGACGTTTTGAAATTGATGGCACACTGCTGTAATTGAACCAGCGCAGTTGCAATTGGAATAATTTACAATCAAGTAGGCACTGAGACGGCAAATGTCAAACAATCGTACCGACCCCATTGTTCAGAAACTATTCTCTAGCTTTGTTTGTGCCAAAAAGTGTGTTTAAGTAAACAAAATAGAACATGTCCGCCCAGCAATGGATTCACTGCAACCTGTGCAACGCCCAGATGGTGAATAAAGAAACAAAGTTCTACCATCTATCCTGCCTGGACGTGCTGTGCCGCACGTGCATGGGGAAAACAAACCGTGGCACTACCTGTCCCGTATGCAACAACTCTCTGCGGCACTTTACCGAGCTGGGCAGTTCAATGGGCAGGAAGGAAAAGATGCTGTACCACTCGTTTCCGGTCGGGCTGTATCAGATGTCCTACCAAACGTTGCTCTTCCAACACAAGCAACGCAAGCGTCTGGTCGAATCAATATTGAAGACACGAGAATCACTGAAGCGGCTGGATGTGCTCGAGTCCGAAATCAAAAACCAAGTCATGCAAACCCAACGAAAGTACGAGAATCTGCGGAACCATCGACGCAGTCTTCAAGAAAGCATGCGCCAAACGGTGAGCTCCGGTGGAGGCGAGAGTAGTAACGCTCCAGTAAGCTCCGTGTGCTCCCAGACATTGGGAACGATTTCGCAGCGAAGGATGTCCACGCTTACTCCGTCGGTCTGTCCGCCGAACGTGAACTCTCGCCCACCTGAGCGAAGATATTCGGTCGATTCCTTCAATTTGCTAAACAGTGTGAAGATGTCCCGGGCAAAGTCGGCGAACAGTACGTTTAATGTATCAAACATGGCAAGAGTGTCGCAGGCAATTTCGGCAAACAGTTCGTTCAATTTAGCAAACATTACAAAGATGTCGCAGGCAAGCTCACCGAACGATTCTGGCATCAGTATGAGCACAATGTCAAATACTTTTGGCAGCGGTGGAAGCTCGTTTTCTGCCAAGTATACCCCAGCGACTATGGTTTCTCCGATCAGAGCGCACCGAATTCCCGCGAGACGCATATCGGTGGCAGCTGGTGTGGTGCAAAACACTGCTACAACTCTTCGACCGCAGAGAAGAAATTCGACGGCTACGTTCAAGCAGATTCTGGGCGTACGAAGTCCACAAGATAACAGTAGCAGCAGTACTGGTGATACACGCTCCAGTTCTCTATTCGGTGGAACGGCAGCGAAAACTATTATAGATTTTTACAAACAAAAATAAATGATACGATCTATAATGCAAAACAAACGTCGTGGTCCGGCAAGATGTAAGCAAGCAATGCTCTCATCCAATCGCCATAAACTACGGCAGAACTATAATCATAAAAACGGAAGCTGACACTAAAGACCATACAGGCGAACATTGTGTCTAACGAGCAGCGAGAGAAATTGGAAAGCATGTCCGTAATCGTTGTCTATTGGCACTTACCATCGGTTCCCAGTAGTCACACACGGCAGTAATGCAGAAATGAGCATCGTATAAAATAATGGTAAGGTTTAAATGGTCACGACATACCAATACATCCATTAAGCTGTACTGCACACACACACACACACACACACACACACACACACACACAAACACCACGTGTGCTAACTTCATCCAATCCAATCAAGCCTTCAGGTATTAAGACATTCAATTCATGCGTTTGGGGAGGCGGCAGGGCCTACCAT
>AXCO02002144.1:0-31323 GCA_000473525.2 Anopheles melas | reverse complement strand
AATTTTGCGACCAAGAATTTTGCGACCAAGAATTATGCGGCAAGAATTTTTGGTCGCGAAATTCTTGGTCGCAAAATTCTTGGTCGCAAAATTCTTGGTCGCAAAATTCTTGGTCGCATAATTCTTGGTTGCAACATTCTTGGTCGCAAAATTCTTGGTCGCAAAACTCTTGGTGACTGATAAACAGTGGTGGATGTGAACAGATTTTATGATTCTTAAACCGGATTTATCCTACGGAAAACAAAGGGCAACTCATGACTTGTGGTTATAAAATGTAAAATTCAAAAATATATTACTTTTTTCCCACAGAACGCAAGAGAGAATTCATAACATTTTAGTTCCAGCAGTGTTCAGAGCATATAAACTATAAATTTAATCAAATTACACAATTTGTCCTTTTGTGGCAAAATTTGAGGATTTACAGTACACTAAACTATTATTCAACTGTAACAGTAAACTCCCCTTCACCACAACTACTTACGTGGATTTTGTCTCAACCTTCACACGACACGCTAAATCAAATGTAACGGCTTAGAAACGTCTCACAAATACAACAAACGCGCATTTATTCATACAAACCAACTCAGCACATCAATGCAACACAGTAAATCTTTAACAACCTCGGCTTCTTATCTCGCTTTCATCACCGCACAATCTAGCACACAGCAAAGCCAATTTTTACAACCATTATCTTGCACATTCTTTCGGTATTGGTAACGGCTTTTCAACGGAATCTGACGTCAATTCAACGCCTCTAGACCGGTGGGAAACTTGGAGCGCAAATATTCACCAACCTGGCGGGCAGCTTCCTGATCATCCTCGAATCCTTTCAGCACCCGGCAGCTCTCATACCACGCGTTTAGTCGTGGATAGTTGGTCAAATCCAAACCGCAGTGCTGTAAACCAAAGTACGGTAGTAGTTTAAAACTTTCCAATGAAACAATACGCATGAACACTCTTGGTAGTGTTACTTACGACAGCGGAAGCAAAAGTCGGCACCAGGGAAAGGTCTGCTATAGTGAGATTTTCCCCGGCAAAGTAATCGTTCCGTGTCAGATAGTGCTCCAAGTCGGTGAGCGCCTTCTGGCTGGTGGTTTTCATTTCGTCTGAAATTTCCGTCGCTGCACCAGAAAACAGTGCACCGATGGTGCCAAAGAACTTGGGATAGAAAGCGCCCAAATCGTGATGCAGCACCCGATTAATGAGGGCCTTTTCCTTCGGAATGTTCGGGTAGAGCGTGTGCCCGGGACGGTAGGCATCGATTAGGTACGACAAAATGGCACGTGATTCGCACAGGTAGAAGCCATTGTCGTCCAGCGTTGGGATCGTGTGCTCCGGGTTCATGCGCATGAATTCCTCGGTGCGCGTTTCACCAGCGAGTGGGTTCACTTCTTTTAGCTAGCAAACATAATCGAACACAATTAGTGCACACTGCCTGCAAAACACTTGGCTGTACATTTTTCGCTCATACTTACATTCATCGGCAGTTCAAGTTCCTTCATCAGCAGCAACACCGCACGGGCCGGTGGGCTAATCGGAAAGTAGTACAGTGTTGGGACGGGCATGCTGATAGACGGTGGTAATCTTTAAAAAAGGAACGCAAAACACTATCCTTTCTGCCTCCTACAACGCGACGAACTGTCCAGACTGTCGAAGACTGAACAAGGTGAGGCGTCTGGCGAATGTGTTCGAATGCATTCTTCGGTTTTTGGCCGGTAAACGATAAAACAGTACCGTAGTTAGGTCAGAGATAAGAGAATATCCCACACTCACCATACGTTTCTGCTTCTGCGATAGGACCGATAAGTGATATGCTTTTGCTGGTGGCTTTGAACGATGATTAGAGCATTGATTATGCTTCACCAGTGGCGCTTACTAGGGTTCGTTATCTTTTCCTTGAAGTGCGATACCTGCATACAGCGTTTATCACTTGGTGTGATGACAGAGGTTGGATTGTTCTCGTTGTATTAATGCATTAAATCAGCAAAAATTCACAAACAAAAAATATATATTTTAGTGATTATTTTTTTCAAAACACCTAAATTTATACAGTTTTCTAATATCAGCATTTAATTTTTGGTGTAAAATTCAAACATAATATTTCTATATTACATTTTGTTGATTCAACAACACCGATTTAAGCCATAAAACCCGTAACATAATGTTCTAAAGAAGGAACGACAAGGCCTGTGTCATTCCTAGACCAGCTTACTGAATAATAATCACTGTCCCATCTACCTGTACTACTACAACTCATAAATCATCAGCGCCTACCGACAATCTATTTCATCTACCCATTTTTCACCCAAAGGTAATTCGTGAACAATTAATTACTTTCGTACTAAGCACCCAGCGCAAACAAAGTCATTTGTCCGCTGATCTCATTTCGCTAGCAGTAGAACGGTAACCACCGGAACAGAACGGTTAAAAGTGCGATGAATTTCCACAACACCATCCGTCCGATATTGGTCATATTTTTGCTATTTGGACAATTTCCACTGTACGGTGTCCTGACCCGTAAACCACTTCGCTGGCACTTTCGATGGTGTTCGCTTCAAACAGTGCTCTCGGTAGGACTGATATTCGTGGGACTTTTCCTGTGTTTCGTGGAGTATGACCGCCTCAAGGCAATAGGTGTCAATGCGGACAACCTGATTGGACCGCTGTTCTATTTGGATGTGATCATCATCATGCTGCTGCTGCTTCGTGTGGCCTATCGGTGGCCAACCGTCGTTCCGAAATGGGAACAGATAGAGTCGCTCGAGGTGATGCAGTACAATGCACGCCAACAAAACGCACGATCGTGTCGTAGAATCCGTGCAATAGCGTTGCTACTAATCGTATTGGGATTCGGTATGAAAATAAGAAAGGCAGGAAGAACACATTTATATTAAAATATATTGTACAACGCAATTGGATTGGTTGTAGCGGAACATATGCTGTCGATCGGGAAAACCGTGAACGCGAGAGTGGATGAAGCACGCACCTGCCACTGGAACTACAGCAATCTTCCGGAGTACTATGCGTTGCGCACTTACGGGTTCTTTTTCCAAAGAGTCCCATACAACTTTCCATCCTTTATATTTTTGGAGGTAAATGTATGATTTTTCCAAAATGACAATTACAGCAGGTCACCCGTATCTTTGTTTAGTACGCAAACACAGCCTTAACGATGGCCTGGACCGTGCAGGATGTGTTGCTTATTGTGATAAGCGATTCGATTGCAGGTTACTTTAAGCGCATCAATTCCAGGATTCAATTCTACACCACAGTTCAGGTTGTTGCTAGGGAAAAGTTCTGGAGCGAAATCCATTCTGACTACGTGATGGTATGCGAGCTACTGGAGCATGTGATGAGCATCTGCTCTCCATTGCTGGCCGTTTCTTGTGGCACTAACCTGTACTTGATATGCTATCAACTGTTCCATCTCGTTGAGTAAGTTGCTCTGTACTATTGGGTTAGTGTCCCTGATGTAAGTTATTCTTTATTTACATATTTTAGTCGAACTGATGATTTTATAATTGTCACGGTGTTTACCTACTTTTCCCTGTTTTTCATAATTTTGAGAACATTTCTTACGATGCATTACTGTTCAGCCGTACATGAGGTCGCCCGTAAACCGCTGAAACTATTCCGCCGTGTGCCAACGAGCAATTGGTGCAGTGAGGTAGGTTTCTCCAGCCAAATCAAACCGCTTTGTAGGAGCCGCCAAACAGTAAGGATGCAAATTGCATACTTTAACCAATGCTGAGCACCTAAATGGTTGCCTTTTGCGTCACTTTTGTATACTGACAGTGGCATTTTTTGCAGGTGGAAAGATTTTACAGCTTCATCCGGAAGAGCCCGATCGCGATCAATGCAATGGGGTTGTTCCGACTGACCAAGAAAACAATGCTTACGGTATGCTTTGTAAAGAGTTTATTTATAAAACAAAAAACTATGCGAAACGTTAAATCTATTTCGCATTCCTTTGTAGATGTTTGGAGCAGTTATTACGTACGAGCTAGTAATGCTACACTTTGCACAGAGCACCGCCAACCAGGGTATAGTGCGAGCATGTTCCCCGGAGCAGTTTCTATTCCAGCCCAAGATGCAGATCAGAACCAACTAAACGAGCCGAACACTTCAATCAATATAGCCACAGGGAAGGTCTTCTCCAACGCCTTTTGAGGATCGATGGAATCGCATCAACACTAGCTCGTACGTCAAGATAGATCCGGCCATCTGTGGATGAAGGAACTAAAAATTACCTTCGACACTTCACTCCAACCAAACACTCACTTACGGTAAGAAATATTCTGCGTGTAATAGTGAAAAATCCCATTCCGGAGATGGATACACCACCGCTCGAGCAAATGCGCAATATTTCCAGCTCATCGTTGTAGTGCTCACTGCGTATCTTTTGCACCAGTTTGTGCGTTCGTACCGAATTTTCGTCCACGTCCGCTGCGAACCAAAGCTTCACGGAGGTGCGTAATATCAGAAAGGTGAACGAGTATCGAAAGTACCAATCGTTGATGTCAAACGGTTTATCTCTGTCGGGGAATTATTATCATTAATATTTTTTTTTAGAGAAGGAAAACTCAAGCTTATATCTATTGATTATCATAAGGTTACTTACTCCAGCGCGTTGAGAGTCTGCAGGCAGAGAAAGTACATATCGTTTGCGCAGGAAGCGATCAGCAGTGGGCCGACAATGCGATTCGTCCGCTCGACCAGTTCGATCAGCCCGACAAAGTGTGTTCGCATTTCGCCCCAGAATGCTTCGGAGCCGTTTTGTAGGTTGCTGTCGATGCGTTTGTTTAGCTGGCCGAAGCGGCACGCTATACCAGTAGCCACCAGCATGATGAACAGGTCGGTGAAGGTCCAAATGAAAGTAAGCGAAATTGTCGTGTACTGTGGAAATGTTTAAAAGAATGGAAATTCAGGATATTAACAGATAATTCAAATGAAATCACCTAGAGTTATGCAATCTGCTTGCCAAATGTTTCTATTTGGATTTTTTTCCCTTAAACTCTAACAGTGTTTGTAGATGGAGATACTCACCAGTAGGTACATGGTCAAGAGATGATGGTACGGGACGGATTGGTAAACCGAACCGAATGTCAGCGTGCCATACAGCTTGAGCGGATTCGATACATTATACTGGCAGGTCAAGCTTTCCTGATACACGTTGTACGCCTGGTTGATCACGTACACCACGTGTTCCACTGAAAAGCAGTTGCGATACAAAATTATCAAATGAAAGCTACGGTAAACCACCACCGCCCGTCTCCACATGCCTACCCAATGCAGACGTAAGGATGCAAACCGCTAAGCCGATCACCTTTCGCCGCAAATTAATGGCACCGTACGGGCGGGCAAAGAACATCTCTTCCCGTTCGGCCCAGTACACCATAAAGCCGCGCCACGCCTGGGCCAATCGAACGAACAGCAGCTGCAGCAGCGTGCACATCCCGAAAAAGATCGGTTCGGCAATGTTCATCGCGTTGATGCCGACGCGATTAAGCCGCACCAGCGCCGCCGCCATAATAAACAAACCGCCCACAATGCTGAGCGCGCTCAGCACGATGTACGGTGAAAAATAGTGAAATCGAAACGCGCCCGGATCGGTGGCCGTAATGTTCGACAGCGGAAACACTCCGAAAAGCCGAGCCCAGCGCAGCACTTTGCCAGCAAACGATAGCGGGCCGGGATGTAGAGAAAAATAGAAAACTCTCCTGTTACGGGATATTGTGCCTAAAAGCGCATAAATACGGAAACGCTTACCGGATGCGATGGCCAGATAGAAGCGCTCCTTCCGATCATCGATCTCCGCGGCAGGCCTAACGAATGTGACGTTGCCACGCTTCCGCAACCAGTGCCACCGGGAGCGGGTGGGCCGGGTTGCGTTACTTGAACGCACCGGCCCCGGTACCATACGAAACCCGAAACCGACCTCAATCATCGTGCACCGGCGAACGCCATTGCTGGAATCTTACCGGCACAATATACGCGATGGTATGGATAAATCACGCTCACTGGATAACTATCCAATGAGTTGCTTGTCCACCGGTGCCTCTCAGCGAAGCGTAAGCAGCAGCAAGGCCATCGAAAGCGTCAAATTGTACACATAGAGTCAGATTGTTTTGGTAGACACGCAGCAACCCACCCAGGTCCCTAATAATCTAATGGTATTATTGCACGCTATAAAGTACACCGCCACTTGAAGCACTTGACATTGGATCTGTGGTTGGTGCGTGTGTGCTTTTTATTCGCTTTTCTAGGATTGTTTTGCTCCAACAAATTGAATCACATAACACGAAATTAATCCTTTCGATTTGTTTACTCGCCACGGGTGTACATGATCAAAGCGAAGATATAACAGTACGAGAGGGAAAATAATGTCAGATATTGAGGCAGCTGGTGCAATTTGCTGCTCGGCAGGCACGAACACTTATTAAAACTATAGATTTGTACGAAGGGTATTTGTAGCAAACTTGTTTACTTACACTGTCATGAAATTATTGGTTTTATGCTTCTCGCAATATGTTGATGCTTTGACTGAGATTTGTTATCAATTTAAAATCACGTGTTCATGACGCCCCGTCTTTTCACATGTACGTAGACTACCAGACCCAAAGTTATCAGATATCAACCAAATGCTAAAAATGAAAAAAATACCCATTACATATTTATTGTGTACATTTAAGCGACCGTTTGCATACTAATAGGCACACTACAGTATCAAACGACTTGTTTACATACACCCTTTTAGTATTGAAATAAAAATTGTACGGATATTATTATGTCGTGTTAATGCCTTAAATGTATTGTTGATTGACAGTCATACAATTGGTGATTCAATAGCTTGTTAACAAAATACATGCTTTCGTTGTCACTTCTTTATACCAACACATGCAATAAGTAGCCAATCCAAAGTTAACAGTTTAAACGCAGTTTTAGTTTTATTACATTACCTTCAGGATTTCATCCCACCATTTTCTTTATTCGATCTTTGTGTTCCAACATCAAGCCAAATCATCCCTTGCACAGGAGGCAATCACCTCCTGCCCAACAAACAAGTACCCACAGAGCCCCTCAAGGTCCACCACATATCCGAACGGTGTAAATGTCATCGGTTTCGGATGAAATCAAATTCGAATCTACGCAAAAAAAAACTTGTTGGCTGAACTTTGCCATCCCTGAAATCCAACACTACGACCGCAATGAAGCTTCAAGTGATTTCTTAAACATTGGAGAAGTACGAACGGGCGGTATGGTACGGGCACGTAGGTCGACGCCTCTTGATGCAGTGCTGTTGAGTCAGCATTGAGAACGTCAGAAGGAGAAAAAAGTAATGATGAAGTTATCGGACGTACTAGACGGACCGGTTCGTTGCTCAAGACATTACAGGCCATCGCTACGGTTGCTTAGAACTAAGTTTAAAACTTTTCCCCAGACTTTACCTATTGGGATACGGTTGTCTTTTACTAATGTTTATCCGCGGTGATTGAAGGCATACAAAAAGCCGTCCCATAACGCAATCGTGGCTTCGCTGATGAATGCTTATTTATGATTAAACATACACATACACACACGAATACAAATACACATACGGAAATAAAGTAACAAACCGGTCGCATAGTCCCACTGTTGGTAAAAGTGAAGAAGAGTAGATAAAATAGCTGGGCTATGATCTCATCTTCAGCTGTAACATATTGTAATGGGTGCCATAGAGGATTTTTTATGCTTCAAATTATCAAGTGAATTAAACAGACACGTGTTCGAATCGTCTAAACTTGGTGCAAAGCGGTATGTTGCCCTTGCTCTCTGATTCTTGGTCGAATTTCAGCATAACCAATTCATATGTTACAATTGTTCCAGCCATCTGAAAGAAAAGAATAATTGTTAAAATATGAATTTTATCGATTTTTGTTTCCTAACCGAAAAGAGCAGCTGCCGCGTAAGACTGAAAAAGCCCATTCCGGAAAGGGCAACCTTTTCGCTTTTCAGCTGCGCTGAAAATCGTTCAAGCTGTGAGAAAAAGAACATTTATGAGCGTTCGAAAACAATTCTCCACCATCTATTCTATCATCTAGAATGAATAGCGCTACCTCCACACACCAGCCAACGTTGGGAATTTTCATAATAATATCCAATGGTTTTTTCGCACAGTCATGTATGTGGGCTGCAGACAGAAACACGATGACGGTCCGTACGATCAAGAAGCCCAGCGAAAACCCATAGTAAGCGTCCTCGACCGTGTTGGCCAGTTTCCTGGAAAGTTATTTACACAATTTATACACAATTATACAACACCACACCCAAACCTCGCGGTTTCAGCTGATCTTACTTTGAGACATGCAGAATTTGCAAACAGATGTAGTACAGGTTGGTGGCGCACGAAATTAACATTGTCCACGATATTGCTCGATCGACATCGTCCAGCAGCTCGCAAACCGCGACGTAGTTGGTGCGGACTTGGATCCAAAAGTCCTCCCCAGGTATGAGCACTCCGTCCGACAGTATCTTCAGGTAGTTGTTAATCTGTTGAAATCGTGTCGCCAACCCGATACTGATCATGATGATGAAGATGTCTTGATAGTTCCAGTACATGGTCAGTGCGGAAGATACGTACTGGGGGAAGAATATACATCAAAACGCAAACACATCTATTCAATCGGGAAAATCGTCTTTCCGTTTGCGGGGTACACGCCTACCGTAAAGAATACTGCACTCAAGCTATTGTAGGGGAAGTTTAGATAAATGTTCGCAAACCTACGCAAAGAATAATGCTGGAAGTAGTTGGGCTCCGTCCAGTTGCAGTACTTGATTTCCACCATCTGATTGTGCACATTGCTTACAATCGACAGTATATGTTCGACTGAAGCAGGTACAGGGGAAATGGTAAGCTAAATTCAAACACTATTCCAATAGATACTGAATCATTGATACACTTACCAGCGGCTAGAAATACCAACGTAAAGGAAACAACACCCAGACGCTTCCGGAGACTCCAGCCCTGCATGTGGTAAGGAGGTCTGTTAAACGTGTCATCTACTTCGTCCCATTTCATCGCTACCGAGCGCCACTTGGTGGCCAGGTTGAGAAAGAGCACATTGATTAGACAGGCATCAATGAAGAAGATTAAACTGCTCACGTTCTTCGCGTTAATGCCGATCGTCTTTAACCGCCCATACTCATAGTATGCTTGCAGTAGGGCCGTCACCACGACGGTTAGATTAAGAATGACGCGCAGCGAGAACCATTTCAGGCGAAATCTCTCTGGATCATTCCGGGTAATACCGTAGATGGGAAATATGCCAAACATCTGTCCGAGTATGACAACTGTATACAGGAAAGGTAATGCAACAAAATATGCTGTATCCATAACCACACCAAGCAAAGAAAACAACTTACACGGACGAATACCACGCAGAAAGGTATCCCGGTCGTCGTCAACAATCTTTGGCCACCACTTCTGGCGCACTCGCTGGCGTAGCGTGTATCCTTTCGCTGCGAGCTTCATCGCGGTTGTGGTCACCGAGCTGCACATTGTCGTTGCAAGGGTTCGCACGGATTCGAGCACAGGTGCGCGGTTTACCTTATCGAGATTTGATCGAACACACATACATGGGTGGAGGGTTAAATAATTTAATTACGACCGTTTCTAACCATAGAACAGATATATGCTTTGCTGCACGTGATGGAAAAGGTCGTTAGCTGGTGGTAAAGTTGTTTTCCAGTTACCACTTTCTTTACAGACGCTTGCGCTGCGGGCAATGTTTGGTTTAATTTTCGTTATTTAATTTGTTTTTCCGTTTTAAAGTAAATATTTAGAACTTACCAATAGATGTTTCTGCGGTAGTTTACAGCGCAAGATATTAAACAGTTAAAGTTACAATCATAAGATATATAATATGATAAAGTTTACTAAAGTTAGTCATGCATACGGATGGGTAAAAGCGCATGAATAAATTTGTGAGCTAATCAGTAAAACTTTGTTGCGATAATTTGGCCTCCTTCCACTAAACAGTGACAATAAAGTATCAACTTTAGATTCCAGTTCACATTACACTTCATTTATCAAAAGACATGCACGCAAAGAGATGTCCTTGCACAGAAATTATTACGCGCTCATGCCCATCCATCGTTGCGTATCGTACGCCGATATGCAATTGCCGGTGGACATCCATCACCCCGAACGTTAAGTACCGGTAATCCATGACAACCAATTAGCTTAAGCGGTTAGGCAAATATTGTCGTTCGGTAAAACTGCACAGCAAATCACTCATCATGCTTATCAGCGATTATGGTAATAGAGTTTTTTAACACCACTTGTTCAACAGGTGTAGCTAAGCGATGAGAATCTATCGAACTCTTCAAAGGTTGTATTTGTCTCAAGCATAGATGTATGGATAGATGTAAATTTATTTTATATCTTCTTATTCCTCTTATAGATATAGTTAATAACTCCATGCTTAGCAAGAGCATATTATTCATAAATTAAATTACAGTGGAACCCCTCATAATATGTTTAATTCGTTCCAGTGACTCTATCGTTATCAAAAAAAACTCATTATGCGGCAGGCTCATTTCCATATTCGTATAAAAAATAAAATTAGTTCCACACCACAAATGTGCAGTTAAAAAGGGTATATATGTATCTGAAAATGTCAAATGAATATTATCTTTGCAATAGTTATAATTGGGAAGATTTTTGTAGTTTAATTCCAGCAAGATTTTTTTTTAATAAGCCAGTTTAATAACAAGTTCTTCGCGTTAATGCCGATCGTCTTTAACCGCCCATACTCATAACAAATTGAATATTTGTTATTATAAACACTCTTGAGCACAAATAAGGTCATTAAATATTTCGAAAATATTATTGCCATCAAATCTACAACAAACTTGCATACCACAGATGTAGTCATATGCAATTCCTACAAGTGGCAGCATTTCGCAGGGGGAAACAATTCATGAGCAAGTAGATCCATAAAACGCGCTAGGAACATTCGTCAACATATACCACACACTTGTGCTTCACACAATGATATGATACTTTTCCTCCTGGCAATAGTTTCATATTATTAGAATCAAAGCATCTATTTGCCTAAGCTATAATAAAATTCAAAGAAATGTTCAATGTTTACCGATATTGAATTTGATTTCACATTGGCACAAAAAACCAACAAAGAACACAAACGTTATTAATCGTTATGTGTGATTACACTCGTTAAGAGAGGTATTGATTGAGCATTTATATTTGGTTGTTATTCAAAAAACTCTTTATAAAAGGTGCTCGTTATGACGGGTTCCACTGTATTTACTTTTACAAGAAAAATACATGCGTACTATAGTGTACCCATTCGCTCATACTACACACACCGTGGAGGATCTGCAAGTACGCCAACCTTCGCATCTATAACCGGATAATCAATCAGCTGCGACCGAAGCCACAAGCTCAGGTTTCAGTAGAGCATCGTGTCTCGTGGGAGATTACAAACCGATGCTGCCTCCACCGCTCGTCGAAATGCTTGGTAAGCAGTTGTTTCCTGTTCTCGCCCAGACAAACCGAAGCGTCTCGTTATCGCTTACATGTGCACCTCATGGTTGAGAATAGTCTGCAGAAAGAAATTGCAACAAGCGAAGGTTCAGATTTGTTATGTTTGTACTTGGAAGATAATAAATAGCTCCCTTGCGCATTCGATTTCACGTGACTTGTGTGGTTTGTTGGGAGTTCAAGAATCTAACAAGACCCACAAACACACATATGTACATGCGAAAAGAAGACACTTCGCACAACTAGCCAATGCTCTTAAGCAATATTTTAGAGTGCGAAAGTTCATTCGTGCTTAAGATTTGTGGTTTCTGCAGTGTCTTACACAGGCGACTATGATGTGCTAACTATCTTCTCCACTATAAGGAGCTTTGCAGAACGGTGGTTGTGAAACCGCCAAAAGAACGAAAGCAAAGCATTTTAGCGTCAGATGCACGTTTTCCCAGCGAACGACACGCCCGTTGCCTCAAACCCGTACTGCGAAAAACTACTTTGCCAGTGCTTCGGCTTGAAACAACGAAAAATGTCGCAAGTGCACCAAATGACGAAATGAAAATGATGCAAAAAGTAAGAGCAGCAGCAACAGTCAAGCAAGGTCATCATCATAATAGGACGCCAAATTTGGTACACTTTGATAGTAAACTTTTCAGGAACGTTCTACTTTGTAGTGGAAGATGCAAGCGCTACTTACAACTCATTTTGTCAACCATAAAGCAAGTGCTTTCGAGCAAGATAGGTAGTCTGTTATGCTCGAGCCCTGCCTGAATGGCGTTGTGCTTTTATTGCAGCAATGTATCATTCTACGGTAAAATTGTATACAAAATATTTCTACTCTTCAACCCCAAGACGCCTCGAATAGTTGATTTTCAGTAACATATTTTGTATCATAATAAATATTTTTCCATCAAACTTATTGTAAATAGTGTGTATAAATTTAATTAAAACATCTCACCCTTACCAAAAGAAGCATTCCTATTTCACATCGCTTTCGTTCGCCCTTTCGTATCACTCATTCGCCATCCCCATCGATCGCTTGATCCCGTCAATAAAAGCGTCCCATTGCAACACATTGTCCGATTTAATCTTCATATGGATGGTGATATTTTTCCAATCGCACACACCACCTCCACCGGCGGTCGGTTTAGTTTGCATCGAACCGTTTTTGATTGCATCCGATACCGCACTAGCCAGCATCGATGCATCTTGCACACGCCACACCCATTGTCATGGGGCCTGCAGGGCCCTATGTGGCGAACGCTGACCACAAACGGTCGACCTAGCCAAGATAACACATCCCGGCCAGTATTGTGGCAATTGTCGGGCAGGAGGCTGGCCGAGCCGGCATGCTAAACCCCTTAACCACTTTTTTTATTGCAGTAGTTTGAGTGTCTCTGTCGGTTGAGTGTACCGACCGTAGCACTCGCAGCGAGTGAGTGCCCCGAAAGTAACGCGCCAAAACGACGAACTTGGCGCACGTGGTTGTGAGAGACTCGAGTATACGCACTGTGGAGCAGTATGGGAACAAAAAGTGTAATAATGTTATGTAAAATTTATTTTAAAAATTATCAAAAATTCTACCTAAAATTTAGTTTATCTTAATTATTCCACAATTACCTATAAATATACACATATTTGAAATTGTTCGTCAATTATTATAAATTAAACAAAATGTAAACTAATAGAAATAAACGTGTTATGTTGACTTCTTTCGTCTGTGAATATTTTTTTTAAATAAATATTTGTAGCAATTAATAAACAACTACAAAGTTGTTCTCATTTTTTTGAACATATCATCTATAACGCCATACAAACAGCTTTCAGCGCGGGTTATGGAAAGCTTCGTTGAGCTTTCGCGAGCGAGAGTGGCACGAACGAAAGTGAAACCAAAGGCAACCGCGGGAGGGAGAGTACGCTGATCACTTTGCCAGTGAGAGTGATCGTCCACGTGCTGCGCATCGTTGCGTTGTTGATCGTGAAGATGCTCACGGGTTTATCCCCCCTTCGTCCATGGGAGGCAGCAAGCCCTCCGAAATCCATCAACCAGAGGTAAAGAGAAAGAGATAGCTTAAAAACGAGCACCGCCACATAGCCATAGGTGAATGTCACAGGGCGGCTACTCAGGCCCGCGCAATGTGACAGCGACTATCATCAGCAGCATCATCATGTTCATCATGGTGCAGCCTCCACCTTCCCACTACCGCCGGGCCAGTACATGTGTAATCCCACCACGACCAGGTAGGCCCAGCTATTTAAGCTATGTCCGGGCGAACGCGCATGCTTAGTCGGACGGTACAGTTGACGCAGTTCGTGCGGATCACGGACTTTGCACGGGGTGCGAGGATAACGCTACGTGCCGCGTATACGCGATTCTATGGTACGCACACGGACTGTTGTAATGTGATGTAAAAAGGATGTGAATATACTTTATGGATGGTGTTGAACTGTTTGTTCAGTGATTGGGTGGTGAAATTTCGTAACATTTGTGAGAAGCATATTCAGAGAGCATAAATTAAACTGCAGCTTTTTACCGTTTTGTGCATGAGATTATTTGTGCAACCTGAATAGTGATAGGGGAAAAAAGACTTTTAGGTGTGAAAAGCAGACACGTACACGGTAAGTTAGATGCTTTAGTTACATATTGCTATATTTGAGTGCTTTCCATTTTAGTGTTAGTGTGATAACACAAGTGGTGTGATTTGTAACGATTTATAACTGCTGAATTATTAGCATTATCAACGTATTTAAATTGTCACTGTGTCGCTTAGGCACTCAATCCACCTTAAAGCTTTACATCTGTTAATAAATAATGTTATGCATACTTCGAGGGATCATCATATTCGTAGGGAAATTATTTTTTTCCAAAGATTTGACTTTGGCCTCTACCTCTGACAAGAACACCAGTTGTGGGCTGCTGACAAATCAATACATTTTCTAGAACCTGCAGAGCTTTAAGCTGCAAGTGTTGTATTTTTTTCTTCATAGAATTATAGCACCGTAAACAGATTTTGCATACACAGGAAAGCTGCTCGTGCTCCATTTCGCCTTAGCCTTTGATCACCTCCAGGGTAAATCGCCCTTTTACCAAGAAAGAGATGATAGCAAAAATATCAATTTTCCCCAATCAGCCAGAAAAGAGCGGTCGGCAAATTCTTTTTTTTCTGCCATGATAAGATTACAATCGTTTCGGAAACAGAAAACCGGCCCCATTGCATTGTTGTCTCGTTAAAATCTAAGTACCGCAAGCCTTTGAAAAACGCAAGACGGAATATTTCCGCACCAATAGGTTGTGTTGTACTGTGTTGCGAGCTTTTACTAAACTCGAGTGTTGGGGTATTATTTCCAACTGAAGGTGGCCTAAATCGAAACTAATATGTTTGGCGTTTCGTGCAAAAGTTAACATAAGCGGGGAAGATGAAAAGCTGGCAACAAAAGCTAAGGCAACGTGTCGATCTTCTGATTGTACCGATAAGTAATGGTGCTAAAGAGTATCGATCCTAAAGCTAACGAATCCTTTTCAATCTTGCGGGCCTGGATATTGAAACCAAAAAAAAAACCTTTACAAATCACGCAACACCAGTATCTGCTTAAAATGACGTTGATTTTACAAACTCTGCTGAGAAAAAGTGAACCTAAACAATGGTGCGGCTTAAAACCTTTTTAGATCAGTCTTGTTTCAGCTGTATACATAATCCAAGGGGCAACGTCACGCTAAGCTGTCTCGTAGGCGAAATGATAAGAAATGAGTTCATTTGTTTCTTTTGTAAACCCCTTGGGCGCGAATTCAAAGCCAAACATATTGTCGTTCAGACAGGCGCTAATCTTCCATTTGAATTGCTTCTAAACACTTTCTTTTATCAATATAATCTCCCAGAAGCGAAAAGCACTCTTCATTTAATGTTGTTTTTTTTTTGTTATAGTTCAATGATAGCATTATTTACTTGAAGCAAACGCTTGTTTAAAATATGTTTTCCACCGGCTGGAAGCTTCCTCTACTTGAACCGTATTAAAGTAGCATCATGTCGGTTTCGGTTCGCGTTACAATTTCCGACAAAAAGGACCAACCCCGTTAAGTATTTGGCAAAGCGTAAGCAAAGTAAACGTTAAAAAACCACTACTAAGATGAACCCGGTACCTTCCTTGAAGTTCACCGCA
Organism: Anopheles melas; assembly: GCA_000473525.2. NCBI lineage: Eukaryota > Metazoa > Arthropoda > Insecta > Diptera > Culicidae > Anopheles > Anopheles melas. Next base: position 15,629 of record AXCO02002144.1, on the reverse strand, counting down.
ATCCGAACACTTAAATGCTCCAAAGTAGTGTGCACCTTTTGCAAGGAAAAAGGTTTTCAGTGTAGTGACCTTGCCTCTAACACTTTACACGGTTCCCGTTTCATTAACACTTTTGCAGAAACCTTTTTCGGGCTACGGGTCCCGACTAATCTACCCGTTTTGAGACAGTCAGCGTCAACTGTATATCCTTAAGTATCCTTAATGGTGTGGATTTTTCCCATTTTTTGTTTATTCTGAAAACTTTAGCCAGCCAGAAACAGCTAAATGAACAGCTCTACCCATATACCACGTAACATCCACTCAAAAAAACTCAGCTGCTGCTCTGTCTGTGGGTTTGATTTGATTTGAATCATCCGGCCACAGCACACGAAAGTGCTGATCAAATGGCCGGTCTTGGTTTCGGTTGCAGCGGGACGATGTTCCTAAATTACATCACGTACGAACACGGCCCGCCTGCGCGCCTTTGGGTAGGGAATGTTTTGACAGCTCGCCCCAGGATGGATCTTTGATTGGTGGTACATGTTGATTTTGTTATATTTGATGACTTTCTATATGAGTTTCGTAGGATTTTTGTACGATGACAGGATGCTGTACAGTGATGATGTAAGAATTAAGATCATTTGAAAGTGCTATGTCATCTGTTGTCATCATGCTGAATTTTATTTATTATAATCAACCTTTTTTGTAAACGAAATAAAACTAGTCTGATCGTTCTTTCTGAAAAACTAGCCTTTGATCGTAATTTTAGAATAAAACATAAAAACAGCTTACTACGTTAAACGCCACTTGATCTCAATCTTGTATAATCCAGTATAATTTTTAGCGCTAATCAAAACAAGACTATCGGCCTCAGCCCAATCTTTCGATCGAAAAAATTCGATCGATCCGACTGTCATTTTGGTGTCATTTGACACTCATTTCGCCGCCAAGGTGTTCTAAATTCTTTATGCGTTATGCTACAAAAATTCGATCGTTCCACTTTGTATGGGGAAAAATTCGCGACGCATTGAGCTGCGGAAATTATCGAATGTCAGAAAAATGCCATAAATCAAGGTTGATGTTTTTGAAAAACGTTATGTAAACGCAAGTTGGTAAATGTTTTGGTTCTTTTTCAATATTTTGGGTGATAAAAAAAATATTTATTAATTATTTTAAAAATTGTTTACATGGGGGGGGGGGCAACTTCATGTAGGCGTATAAAAGAAATAGTTATACTGTCAGTTTTAAAAATTGTGCTGAGGCCGTATAACTTGAGAATCTGACATGAAAGTTCTATTACAAAATCAACGAAATTACAATCAAGCATTTTTAAGTATATATTATGTGCGTGTCCATTCACAAATGGTGTAGCCTTTGTACCAAGCGGTCGCTACAGTAGACTGTTTTATTTAAATAAAAATGTCAATTCACAAACTCCTACAAACAACCTAGCATAACAACACTTGCACTCCTATCACATAACAAAGCGCCGACATCATCCATCAACCCCATCAGCTAATCGATCCCGGCCCAAAAGTCACCCAATAAGCCGCCCACCTGCCCCTTCCCTTCCCAAAAGGTTCGACAGAAGTCAACATAGCCCTCCAACGCTCAGAATCGTTTAGCAATAATTGCACACTCGAGCTTCCCTCTCGGCTTTATGTTTATGTAACGCCGATAAACAACAAACTCCCTGAAAAACAAAATCACAGCGGACGACGGAACAGCGCGGACCGATCCACACACACACACACACACACTCACTCCCATTCCCATTGGAAAGCATCGACAAGCGTCAGCGACAGTTTGTATGTTTGCGATCCCGCAAATGCCTTCCGTTATGCACGCGGGAAGCGCTAGCCGAAACGATATATTCCCACCCATTAGCCGAGCGAGATTGAATTCGAGCGCGCTCCGTTCGACCCTCCTTTTGCTGCCATCTTCATTGCCGGAGAGTGATTGCGAGCCACGGTAGTGCGATAAACCCGTCATCGGGGCAATTCAAGTGAAACGGCTATTAACTAAACGCGAACGGACGCCTTGGACACCGGACGGATTAGACTACCGCGCTAACGGTAGACGACGGTGGCCCATGTTGTGCTGTTGCTGAAAGCATAACCGTCGTCAACGGTGAGAGGTGAAGCGTGTAAACATAACACCCAACCGGTGGTGCAAACATTGGTGTGCATACATTGGGGCACTTGCGACCACCACCGGACCAGAAGTCATCCAGAACAGACTAGACGGCGGCTAAGGTATGTCAATTATGGAATGGGCTGGGTTTGTCTGTCCATCGCTTCCGGCTGTATTGATACAAGCGTGTGCTACTACTACTATTAGGTACTATCAATGAGATTAAGCTTTTTTTTAGAGAAATATCAATTTTAGAAGGTTGACTTCTTCCGGAATCATTCAAAATCTTATTTAAATAGTCATTTTGCTTCAAAATTACGATTTTCCTAAAATAAGACATCACATATGAATGAAACCCAAGCCAACATATCATATGTTTGCGCCTTCTGCAGATACACACACATACTTACTATGCATCGCTGCAAATGAACTTCCCCAATACACACATCTGGCGACGCTCCAGATCCATTACCATCCGGTTATGAAAATCATCTTTCAATTTGTAATCTCCCCTTTTTTGCTATCTCACTTTCACACGAACGTGACCTACCCATACATGCCATCCACCAAAAAGCACAACGTAATGTAGTGTCGCGTTTGCGTTTTATCATCATCCCGCACGTATTTGCAAACCTTTCGCTACTCCCTCCGTTAAGGGTAGGAGAGACATCTTTCTCGGCTTCTCGCTAAATAGGTCAACAGTGTGCATCCTACCGAACTGAGATGCTTCAACCATCCACGATGGAACGAACGGGGAAAAAATCAAGATGTGGAAACGTTCACCACACCACTCCACGCACATTACCACCGTTTGGCAGATGTGCGAAGAGGCCCAAACATTACGAAACGTTACTCAATCGTACCGTTCGACCCGGTGGACGGGCGTGTCCTCCTCGAATCAATCCATTAGCCGAAGGGAACTTCTGACTCGCTTCTGATCAATCTGGCTGTAGTAGTAGTAGTAGTAGTAGCAGTAGTAGAAGTAGCAGCTTTGCTTACAATATAAGCAAACTAAATACTTTTTCCCTCACCAGCTCCTTGCTGGGATTCGTTTCGTTACGGGTATAACCAAGAACCGTGCGAAAGGAAAGAGAAAAAAGAAATAGTATATTAATTATTTTACCATCCTGAAAGTTGTAAACTCAAACCAATCGGCAGGGCACGTGCGCTTGAAAAGTAATCATCTAATGTTTCGAAAGGGCGATACTCTATTTTAAGCACATTCTGCAGGCAACACATCGCTACGAAAAGTTAAACCCTTGGCTTCAACTTTGAACCGTACCTGCCCACTGACCATGGCCCTTCGCTCGAACTTTGCTCCAAGAATTGATCTGTTTGCTTTCGCTCTCAATGCAAAGAAATGTAAACAGCGGCACTGGAACGGACGGCACAGCACAGAGGAAAATCTTTAAGCAATAGCAACAACAAAAAGCTATGCTCAAGCTTCGTAGAAAGCAATCGCTCATCGTTCAAACGGCAAAGCCGGCCCGGCGATGTTATCCAAACCTTGGATCCTCGTTTACTCTTCTCCCTATTGCTTTGCTATCGGTAGATCATTGCTTTTTTTTGGGGGGGAGGGGGGTAGTTTTTCGCACTGGCACGTTAATCAGGGAATGTAGCTCAATGAAATCACTTGACAATCGAGATTGACCATCAATTTGTACCTCCGCATGATGCAATACGCTTGACGGTGAGCTATTGGGCAACATGTTTTTGGTGACCATCAGCGGCGTGTTTAAAGTTTGTTTGGTTTATTTTATTTTTTTTTATTTATTGATTGATTTATTTATTTATTTTAAACAATCATAAATGTTACCTTCCGTTATGCTTTTTTCAACTACCAATTTAAAGCACATTATGCTTGTTTAATTAGGGGTTAAGAGTATTAGTTTTATTCTTATAAAAGTATTGAGTTGTACTGTTGTTGAGTGATTGTTAAAAGCATAGAGAATTTGAGGAGTTCCTTAGTGTCAGAGCGTTTTTTAAAACAAAAAAAATTAATTTCAATTTTCAAACAAATATAAATTCCTTGAAGATGTCAAATTAAATGTGCAATCTACACCCATATTTCAAATACGTGTCAAATTACACCGAAAAGGGTAGAGCTAGATTCACCAAGACATGATATTTTAACATGTGTAAGAAGATAACTGGAACTTTGTGTTTGCTTCAATATGTTTCCCATTGTTTTAAGTAAGAACTGTTTTGTAATAACGAATTCTAACAATTTAGGGCCCTATCATTTATCATTCGTCTTATTACATCCATCCATACCACACACACACACACACACACACACACACACACACACACACTCACACATATTCTGTAAACTAGCTACTATTTTTCATTTCAATCCAACCCATTCATCTGCCACTTATCAGCACCGCTCTTCGGGTGTCTCTAAATCTCCCCGGAAGATAAATAAATTACTCACCTTCGATGCGCGTGTTCTATCCCATCAAACCCCGCAGCACTCGCACACAAACCTTAACCGCGGTAAGAAGTCAGTTTTCAAACAAACTGCCTGAATAATATCACCATTTGAATATATTAATTATGCACGGGAGTGATGAACTACGGCCCGTGCGGCGTTCGCGTAAACACACCACAAGACACCGAACGTGAGCATCATACTATGATCCTTTCCCCTTACAGCACTCGAAAACATAATTCAAAGTAAACTAAGCTTAATGATAGGTAAGAAGATTAAATTCACACCTCATACACTCGCACAGAGTGCTAGGGCGAGAAAGAGAGCGAGAGAGTAGCGTTCCCATCATCATTAGTCCAAACGTACGCAGACCTCACCGAAAACACCTCCAACATGAAAGCATTGCCAGAATTCGGAAGAGTCGCTTCCCGAGCACGTATAAGTTGAAAACGATTACCCGATGCGAAACGGTATGCCAACCTGCTCGGCAGCTCCGGCCGGCAGCTCCATCCCAGGAGAGTTGTAGAGTACGTGCCATTCTTGGTCGGCTAATAATAAACCACCTGTCGTAGGTCACAAAAAGCCCCCAAAATTCTGCCCGCTCCGTGGCAAGGATGCGTGGCAAAAGTCGAGCAAAGGTTTCCCACTCAAACGAAGCTTTCTCGGGAAGCTCAGCTCAAATGGTTGCTGAGTGGTACGACACATTACGACCGAACCGGGTGCAAAAAACATAATTAATTGAACGTCTTACGCACGATCGAGCCGCGGAGTGTTGATGTGAATTACCCTCGGGGATATTTCTGCTCCCCTCGTTTCTGTCCCCTCTTTTGCCCACGCCAAATGGGATCCCTTTTTGGGGCAAACCTGCCCTAAATGATCGCGTACCGTATTTTTACCATGAGACCGAGAGCGCACGGTCGTAAAGCACGGTACCGTGCTGACAGTTTTCCGCTCGCTTTAATACGCACCATAAATTGTGCACAATCTCATCCAGCGAGCTGCCTGCCGGTTTGCGTTGGGACGATTGCAAAACAAAAAAAAAGAAATGGTTAAAAATTTGCCTGCCTGAAGATGCTGTTTTCTGTTCGGTGAGGAGGAAGAGAAAGGCTGCTAGAATCAGGCACACGAGCGGGTGAAATGGGTTGCGAGTTGAATTACTGATAGCAACGCTTCAGCGGCAACCGTTTTGATACTTTCCAAGACTGGGAAATATTACTTTCGCGGTCCCACCAAAAACCCACCCACAATGTCTGGTTCGTTCCCTAGAACTTGAAGTTATGTGCAAGGGATTTTAAATCGCTGCTCCCGAAGTATACCTTTTTGCGCCCATTTCAAATGCGCTCAACAGAGACCGCGTGCGCGTTGTCGTTTTTTTTTCAGTAAAAACGCCTCCAAACCAAACTGAATGGAATTATAAAGAAGGCAGCCATAAGGACATAAGCGCAAGGAGTGCTTGGGAAAAGGTGACGTAATTGTTAGATGTCATGATTAATGTGCCAGTTAACTTCTTCCCCTCTGTTGAAGATGTAACTATCCTCGACGGGGAGTATGTCTAGCGCAAATCAAAAACACACACAAATAACCAGTCACCGACGTGTGTAATGCTCCAAAATTAAAGGCAAACATACACAAAAAAAGGAGACAAGAAACGGGTTGTACAATTCGAATGGAGCAAAACATAACATACACACGGGCACGCAATCGCGCTACAAGTACGACACCCTCAACCTGCGTGACATAAACTTTCCACGAATAACCACAAATGTACCGCAGAAGAGTGCAACAAAAAAAAAAGGATAAAACACCGACAAACCCATGACAAAGCTTCAAAAGTAAAGTTAATAGAAGAAAAAAAACGAAACCCACTCGTACAGGAGCATATGGAGCTGCATTTGTCGGTTTCGCTTTTAACCCATTTACTTGCCACGAAACGGTGAACATACGCGCCATGTCTGCACAAGCTGGTTTTAGACTCGTCACATGGCTGCCGCTGGTTGGAGAAAGCAACAACAACAACAAAAAGTCCGCGTAATCCTTTCGCTTAAATGACAGAAGTAAAATTTGTAACTGGGATGCAGCAAATTTGTAAGCTTGGCGGACTGAAAGCCGCATGCCAGTGAGGTTGACACTTTTTTGTTCACGGTAAGGCAGAATTTAGTGGCTTTGCGTGTCGTATGGTTCACTTTGATAGATGAATCGTGTACTAGCTCCTACACTTTCTTCCTTCTAACCCCGTGTTAGTCTTCGTAAGCTCGGTATGTGATCATTTATTTGATCTTTTGTGTTGTCCTGTTAATTATTTTTTTAATTAAATCTAGTTAATTAACCTTTACAATACTGGGTTTCATTGTAATATTCTTTTTAGTGTATCCTTTTCTTTTTGTTCAAATGAAAGGAAACACTTAAAATGCTTTTCCTACTTATATTTTTAGGGTAAAGCGTACGAAATAGCTCGATTATGGCATTATCATTAACATGGCATTAATCTTTGCCAAAAGGCACGTATTCTTCTTAAAATAGACATTTTAAACAATAGGGTAGTAGTTAAAATTAACCGATTCGTTCAATTCGATTTTGTTTTCTTCTATTCCTTATTATTTAGATAAATTTATACTACTTTCGCAAAAGTATTTTTAGTTCAATTGCACAAAAAACATTTTGCCAAGCCATTGTCCTTTAGGTACATTTTGCCACAAAAGTAAAAATAACATAAACCGGGCGGTTGAATCACTTTCAAAACTCTGCATCCCATATGACGATTAAAGCTAGATCTGGAAAAACTTGTCTATCCATTCCCAGGTGTGTGTGTGTGTGATGCTTGACAGTCTTCGTTTCGGCTAACAAAATGGATGAAAATAAGCGTAAATAATGCACATTCGTAAGCGCTACCATGTGACATTCCGGCTCAGCTTAAGTCGTGCCCACCGAAATCGGACGAATTCTTTCCATTTGTGAAAGTGGAAAACGCAACAATAAAAAAAAATCCAGCCCAAACCCATCTGCCCATACGGTGAATGAAATATTTAGATTGGAATGCTTTGCTCCCGTTCCGGAAATCCCACCGATTGGGAATGGTGCTTCCCAGCGGTGTTGCGTGTCGGTACACCTTTACGGTATACAGCAATTTCTTACTCCCCAGGATGGCCCATTGTTGTTGAGCGGTTAGGGCGCGGGGGACAACAGGAATTAGCAAAAAGATTCGACTGTGTGCGGACAGATGTAGAAACCAAATCAAACCGCCGTCAGGTAGAGCCGAATGCCTGGGCAGTGTGTAGGTGGGCTGGTAAACGCCAAGGGTGTGGACATGCCTGACATGTCGTTCCTGTGTCCTTCGCAGGAACCATCTCCATTGCCGGTAAGATACCATGTTGGGATTCTAGGAAGGACTCGTCTGATGGGGAGAGAGAGAGAAACATCACAAAGTAAACACGCAAACACGCCAACCATTTAGCACACATTGACTTGCAAACGTTGATAGGTCAACGTTAAGGGATTAGCACCAGTCAAGCAGGCTCTCTTGTAGCTCTGGCCCAATGGATAGTTTTAGCCCCCCCCCCCCCCTGGAGATACTATTTTGTGGCAATTATTTGAGGAACTGAACCAATAATACAGAGTGCTTTAATTAGACCTGCCGTGAGGAATGGTTGGAGAGATAAATAACTTATTCTCACAAAAAAGCTAGAGTGACCACGTTTGGAACTTTATTTAATGGTGAGTGGTTTCCTCGAACAGTCCTATCGTCTGCTTGATGAATTGAACGAATGAATGGCTGTGTCTGTTGTAGTAGCTTTTGGATATCCCCTCATCTTAAAAAAAACCCACCCAATGTATCGGAAAGTACGGTCCCACTAACCTGACGATGTCAAGATGAACCACTGTCGCGATTGATGAAGACACACATCGTATACCAGTCTGTGAAGCTCCACACAAAGGGTGACACAACGAATGGGGCGCCATAGGCCTCGACGGTGCAGGTGCAAACGGCGCGAACCAGCAGCGAGTTGTCAAGTGGTCGTAACGAGTAATCGTCCCATCACACCACACACTGCCGCACAATGCGAGCGGATCCTCGTATCGAACTGCCGCAGGGGAGCACAGGACCTGGGCGGCCTGGGCCGACGTCACAGCGAAGATGATAAAAAGGCAAAGTTCAGTGCAATTAAAAGATGCGTACCGAGCATACAGACCTGAGCTACCTGACAGTGTGAGAGGGTTGCTGAGGGGATGAGTATATGGCGTGTCGCAGGGGTCGTTCCGAGTCGTTTCATTAGTCATCAACTTGTGGCAGTATAGTGGACGGAGGGGGCATAGGTGATGAGCGCCGAAGGACGTTGTTGCTGCAACATTGTTTGCCGGCAATATTCATCACGTTTAAGATGGTCGTTCGGTATATGAATTTATTAGAATAGCATTTTTATGCAACTTTCAACTGAGCTAGAAATACTTCAAGCAAAGAGAAGCGTTTGTGAATGTCACCGATTCAACAAGTCATCAGACGCCTTAAATTGTATTTCCAAACCAATAACCAGTGAAATTGCTATTAATGTTTTTTTTACTACTCGCATCTTCAATGGAAAGAATTTTGCAATTTTGGAAATACTCATCTCAAACCACGAACCTCTTCCAATCTGCACTTTTAACAACGCAACCCATTTATGAGCGATATCTTTACGACGGCACTTATACTTTTATTTTTTACAATCCCTACAAAGAACGACGACGACGACGACACATGATTGAGCCCTCTTCTGAGACGAGTAGCTCCCAAGCATGTTTTAGCTCTAGCCAAAGGCAAGCAGTACCAATGGTGAAGTGAAAACCCCGCGGTAATCAATGATCCGCGACGATACATCATCCTCGGGTCGCTTCAATCAATGAACTTTGCCACATCCATGAAATCAACCTCACGTCGGTGCGTTAAGAAGGTTCGTAAAATTCAATCCCTCAACCACCACCAGATTGGACGAAGAGAGGACGAATGGGAAGCGAGTGTTTAAAAAACAAGCAGTAAAATTTAAGAAGACATGAAAACCTGCCACTTTCTTCTTGCTCTTTCGGCTGTAAACATCCCATAACGGGGCCCAATTGGGGGCCAAGCTGACTTCATGCGAGACCTTTGCTTGGAGTGGGCTTGATCCTTCGCGCCTTGTAGTGGGCGTGTGATACGTGTGATACCTGTTCCGTGCTAAAAATAGTCCTTGAGATGGGTAGCTATATTTGGGAAAGGACGCCAGGGTGGATTAAAGCACAGCAACAATGACACCGCGTGATGATGGATCGTGTCCATTTTGTATACATTTTTAAACTAGATGCGTGTGTGACCGTGTGATGGAAACGATGGAAAGCACTTAGAAATTATTTTTAATGATGCGATAAGGTGCTTGCCGAGATTATGGAGTGTTTAAATATGGAGCACATTATTCGTGATCTTGCTGTGTGCATCAACTGTAATGTAATTCGTGGAAAAAATGAAATCTATTGTTCGACATATTATTTGAAATTATTTTCTAATAACCATTAGTAAATATTGAAAACCTTAAAACTGCTATCAACGTAATAAATCAACTTACTCAAAATGTATCAAATATCATTGATAGTTAATCATTTGCACTGGGATACTCTGACTGATCTTGATGGATCTTTGCCACCTTCAACCATTTATCACGGCAACTGCAAACGATCAGTCAAAAATCGATTATCCGGCGAGGTTACCAAAGTTGACCTCCTCTATCCCACTGCACATGCAACTCAGAACGTAAACCATTGATTGCACCCCAGTGCTACATGGAACCGGTAAACTGGAAAAATAATCTAATACCAACCACCATCTCCACCGTTGCATCGGTTGTAAGGCCAGCAGGTCGCGATTAAAAGGCGCCGATTTAACGCCGATCAAAATGCATAACTCACGACTGGTGGTACCTCTGCACCCGCTCGCCCCCTCTCTCTCTCTCTTTTCCTTAAACACTCTACGGGTGTACGGGCTTAGAAGATGCCTTCCCTTTCCCAGTCAAACTGGACTGGGGCCGGACGGCCACTGGCTGAAGATGAAGATCCAGCCGCTCAGGTCCGTCTAAACGGCCAACCGTCGTACCGAGGTGTAGCAGCAAGCTGCACAGTCTAAATGTCAAACAAATAATGCCAACAATTAATAGAAGGTAAGCTGTTGCTGGTGAGCATCACCGTACATCAGCGCTACCCGATCAGACGCTCCAAAGCGGAGCCTCCAAGCACCCCAAGTACTGCGCTAATGAACGGAGCTATTACGTTAAGACCCGTTTTTTTTCTATTCGTATTACTTTCAAAAGGGCGACAGCTGTCTCTAGCGAGTCTCAAGAGGGGGTGGAGGGAAATTCGTCATTCAAATGAAGTTAGCATAACTGTAATATCACTAAGCTAGTGATGCGGACACCCGGACATGACCTTTCCAACTAGCAGCTCGTACGTGCCTTTTGTCGTTCTGTGGTCATGTCTCCGTAGCTGGACAATATCTGTCACTGGACAGGCTTCAGGAAGGCAATCTCTAAAGCTGTTATCATCCAGATCCTCTCGGCAGAGCTGGCAAAAAGGCATCCGCTTAACATGTTGTCCTCCGATTTGGGCGTCTTGTGTAGGTTCCTAGCAATAATGTTTCTCTGTTTGCTTTGCTTTCTTCTATTCCAGATAACGCCATCGTGAAACAAAACAACGCAACATTCTACATCACGTCGTGCTATTCTTCAGGAGTTGTTGAGGCACCCCCAAAATGTTGGGATTTCGAGCGGTCGGGATCCTGCTGCTTGTTCAGGTGAGCTATTGAAATTTACCACCAGCACCACTGCTACAAAAAAAAACGGCGAGTAGGTGAAGGTGTTGCCGTCCCAAACGACAAACCCTTGAAAATTGTTTCAATTTTCGACCAAACGACGGCCGCGCTGGGAAAGGGTAGAACATCATTAGCATACACATTACCATGGGATGAAATAGTACCCTTGCCTCTATTTTTAGAAGGTCTAGCACGAACCCTTCCCGGCTGGTTTTCGTCTTATTCTTGCTGAATTATCCAGAAATTTATCAAACGCGTCGGGCTTTGGGGTGTTAACAGTCCCTCCCTTAGCCTGAGTTCCGAATTTTCTTCTCCTTTCCTATCCGCTTTGACCATCCGCTGCCGATGCCGTTTTATGCAAATCTATTCCGCTATGCAAATTTGTCCGCATCGTTCGATTAAGGTATGATTTAAAAAAAAACCCTAAAAGACGTATCCTGAATCAAATCGATTCTTTTTCAGTTTGATATTATCGACAATAAGCGGGGGCCGGTTAATTGCTTTGCTTTACGATTGGGACGTGATGTGAAACTGTATTATTAAAATATGTTATTGGCGAGATGATTAAATTGTTACAATGATGTTATAAAAATGATGTACCTATCGTGTGTTGCAAATCGAGCACACAAATCTTCATTCATTTTGCCAATCTGCCATCTTTCATTTACAATTACATGGACACACCAGGAAACATTCATTCGACAGCGGCCGATGTCACAAATCAAAACCAGTTTGGTTGGCACCATCGAAATCATCCCAACCGGAATGAGTTGGATGAGTTTCGGCGGATTTAAAGTTACATACCTTGAACTGAATAGGAAACTAAAAACCGGTCGTAAAGGGCCATCCTTGTGCTTTGGGAGCCAATGTCAGTTATCAGTTTGTGCTTTGATCTGGCATTGTCATAGAAGCAGTAAACGTTTTACATTCGAGCCATTTCTACGAACCGTGATGAACAAAGTAAGGGCAGATCTTTTTCGAATGTTTCATCTTCAAGAAAATATAACCCTAACATGTTGAATGAAGCACAAGGGCTGTGAATATCTTTGCAACGGACATTGATACCGGCCAAAACTCCAGCGAATGTTTACACCTTTTGCTGTGCTCCATTATCATGCTCATCTTAAACAACAAAGAACAAGATCATTGACTTTAAGAATTCATAACGTCTAACGTGAATCTAGAAGACGGTTGTTAGAGTTAAGATATCTTAATTATCACCGTACATTCACACTTTACGTCACTGAATAGATAAAGGTACTACAATTTCATTTTGAAGTTCTGCAGATAAAACTGCTTTCTACTAATAATGCTTTTGAGACAAATCACACCAAACAAAATAGTACCTTAGAACCAAAAATTTGGTGTCTGTGAGGCAAGAAATAGCGATAACGACAGCAAATGCGATAACTGTGTAATTGTCATCTTCATACTGCTACAAAAGATTCGTCTCAATCCGCAGCCACAACCACCTTACCACTGAACCAGTCCAAGAGGGGATTTACTGCAAACAGCAATTGCCCATCCCAAATGTCAACATCGAATGTGTGCGCCCAGTTCACCCGTATTTCTCTCTTTTTTTCAAATAAATTTTGAACCCTCTTAACTATCCAACCGGGTAAAATGACCTCCACACCACAACCTGTTTTGTCACCTTCGCCGTAATTGGTGAATTACCGAATCTGCCCCCGGCGTCCGGTGTTGAACAGTTTCAAGCGCGCAGCATCTTCCTCCTCTGCACTTTAACACGCAAACCACGGAGCCACGCCGGGCCCAGACACGGCCGCAAAGCGTTCGGTTTTCTCGTACCAAGGTACGGCCGAACATTGGTCCCGCCTTGCCAACAAGTAATCGATTGCATGTAAATACGCGACGCTGGGGCAGCTGGGCGGCGAAAGTCAACGACGGCCGGCCACCAAGTACCCGAGCAGTGGGTCGATTGCATCATATCTCGGTTGGCGACCGGTTTGGCGCATCTTCCTCAGCTCGTTGCGCGCCGGGTAAATGTAATTGATTGTTATTTTTCGATCGCCACCGCAAACCGTGTGATACGAGTGTGAGCCGGGGATGCGTCCCATCGCCCATCGCCCATCGGCACTAACGCGTACGGGTCAGAGGCCGTACGGGGTTGTTGCGTGGTGCGCTTTTTTTACTTAACGGCTCTTATGTGTTGTCCGCAACGCAAAACCGTAATTGGACAACCGGATGAAATTTATCTTCCCTCCGGCGGGAGCTCAATTGTGGGTGGGGATGTATATTTTGTTTTCTGCTGCATATTAAGCAATCTTGTAATATTGTCTTCAAGAAAGCACAAAACGGGCTGCAGTAAACATTTTATGCACCAAACGCTGGGAAATAAAAAAAAGATTATAAAAATCACTGAACCCGCAAGTGCTAGGATGCACACTCAGTATGATTAAATTGTCAATTGGCTGTTTGTTTGTATTCTCTGTTCACTTTTGAGAGCCTCCCGGTCGCCAGCTTACCAGAAGCCTATCATTACTCGAACGCAGCACACCGGCGCGACGAAACGGAACATCTTCAAAACCGTTCAAGAAAAAAACTCAAACCCAATAATACTACCGTAAAGTTGAAAATGCCGGTGATTGCATAAGCTTGAAAAAGCGTCGTCTTGCTGAGCCAAAGGGAGCGGATTGGGCCTCTCCAGCCAACATCATTGACCACATCATCGTTCGGCATCAGAGTCCTCCCGGAGCGGACGTGAAGCAGCACATTGGGTCAACGGGGCAGCAGGTTTTATTTTATTTTTAGTTTCCTTTTTTTTATTCGTACGCCCTTGGCATCGCTTTCTCGAGCAAAAATTTCAAACAGTTCCTCTTGCTGGTGCTGCTGGAGGAGCGATGTTGCATCGTTAAATCCAACCGCAGGGCAATATCCGACCAACGATTACAGGCTTAGCATGATGATGCTTGAAAATCGCTACACGAGTAAGACGGATCAGCAAATTTTGGGAACTACCTTTACGTTCGGTACCTGGAAGGAGCAGGAAGGGGTTTGAAGCTTTGCCCGCTAATGTTTGTTGGAGTTTAAATTTTTGACGCAAACGCAGTGAGTGGTGACTTCAGTAAAATCCTATGACTTACTATCATTAAGAAGAAAACGCATAAAATAAAGCTTACAGTGACAATCAGCAGACGAGGCGAGGCTGTCTATTAATAGCCTTAAGACCTAAAGCTGCAAAACCAACGTAAACAAGCGGATTTAGGCGATAGTGTACAATCTTTTATAGATGAACGCTAATCCCTAAAACAAACGAAAGCTTCATACCATTCCAGCGTTAGTTAAATAAATAATAGCTGTTCGGTTCCTATCTCCAACGGGTCTAAAGTACACTCAAAATACAACAGATAGAACCTTGATAAACGTTTGCAAATTGATCGAAGGCCTTTTAAGATCCAATGATTTAATCAAAACATCAAATATGGTCAATCTTTCATGGCCCACGGGAACAAAACGCACGCACTCATATCTGCTAACACTAATGTCACGATTATTCAATGACGAGAGTAATTTATCACGATCAAAGCTTTTAAGTAAAAAGAAAAAATAAAAAAATCGTGCGAAAACCCTCTTCACTGGAAAGGCACTAATTGGGTAGCTGCTTCGTGCAAGCAAAACAGACACCATTTCTACTGTCTATTTGATGGTTCTTTTATGATCTCCTCTGTTTTTGCTGCCGTACCAGCAGCTGCCTTTATAATCGATGGAAACATTCCCTCTTTGTTGCGCTTAAGAAACTTGGAAAATCAAAATACTTTCCATACCATCGAATTTAATTTGTCGCCGATGATTACAAGCGCAAACTGTCCCACTGCCGGCACTGCACGTGTACAGGCGAAGTGAATCGTTCCGCGCACGGAACGTCTCTCTTTATCCGGCACCGAAAAGGTCAACCGGACCGACCCGTCTAAAGTTGGAAGCCGGTTGTAAATTCTCTAAAAATACCTTCTCGAACGAGGGGCTGCAAAACACACATACTCACATGAGGTGCTCCCCCATCAACTTGCGTTAAGCTTAAGGGACTGGCAAAAGTTTTTCCATCACTGCCGGGCGCTATAAAACAGCAGACGCTTGCTGAGAGAGTACCAAATAAAAAACACGCCAACAAACGTACGCTAACTCCGCTCCAGCGTAGGCTCCAACGGCGAGTCGGCAAACGAATTAGAGACCGCGTTTTTGTCTCCCCGGCTCGCAACGCCGTATGCTTTTCTACCCAGGCCCAAACGATGAGCATCGCATCTTCAACCTACCCGCCCC
>AXCO02002143.1:0-29667 GCA_000473525.2 Anopheles melas | reverse complement strand
CACACACACACACACACAGATGGCAGGAAGACGTACCTGGAAGACACACCCACCGCTGTCGGGGTCGGCTCGACAGCAGCCGCAGCGTCCGGTTCCGGGACGATGGGCTTCACCTGGTCCTCGGTCTGTTTCACAATCTTCTCGCTCAGCTGCTTGAACCGTTCGAGAAATGAGCCGTCGTTGCTGAACGGTAGCAGCACCTTTCCAGACGTCGCTTCGGACGTTTCCGCCGTCTCCGTGGCGCTGATCGGTCCCGAGCGAACGGAGAGTACACAAAAACATTACATAAGACAACAACACAAACCTGGCGTTGTTGTCCCACCGGCTGATGGCCGGGCAGTAGAGGGTGGGGTGCGAGTAGGGGGTCGTCGGGAAAGAAAAGGGCAGGATGTGTAACATTTACCTTGTCGTATCCTTGGTCGCTTCGGCCGCGATCTGTTTCGCCAGCTCGAGCGTGCGCTGCTTCTCTAGTATTTGCTGTCGTTTCTGTGCGATCAGTTGCTCCTGCTTCGACATCTGAGCGAATCGCTCAGTACGGCTGAAGTTGATACGAGGCACACAGTCACACACACGCCCACAGCAACGCACCCAGCAACAGACGAGGGTGTGTGTGTGTGTTGAGTGTGGACCGGGAGCGGAGCGGGTAGAGCAGAAACGAACAACCAGCCCCACCCTCCCAGCTAGACCGTTTGTGTACCGCCGATCCGGCTGGTGGCTAATCGCTTTAGCACGCACGGCGCCGGACACGTTGATCCCGGCGGACGGCTGGCAGACGATGCACGGTGCACTAACGCTTCTCGGCCAATCTGCTGCAACCTTCTTGCGTACACCTTGAAAATCGATAAAGTTTTACCACTTTCGGACCACCATTGTCCAAATGTTTTCTTCTGCCATTGCCAAGAGCTTTGACAGCAGCAGCAACGTCATGACGGAATATAGCATAAAGAAGCTACTTTCACCCACACGAACGCAACATCGTCGTAGCGAAATGCACTACATTTTCGGAACAAAAATAATTAATTTCTCTAAATGCCTCACAAATAAGTAAAACATAAGCTCTTCGTATGACTTTGTAAAAAAAAAAACTCCAAAGCAAATTATTTCATGAAAAAATAACACATAGTGGCGTTACCAGTAGGATCAAATTTTGAGGCTTATTTCACGCAACACAAGCGCGCACTTTTTGGGCAAGAAAATAAATTTTAAATACAATTACGATCGTTTGGAGCTTAACACATGTTAACTCAAAACAAAAAGCTAATATTAGGCTCATAACACTTATTGTTTTGAAAAGTATGAGAATACCAATTTGTTTGACTGTTCCAATTTATGACTTTCCCAATCTAATCGCGATTTATCGGAGTTACGGTGCGTTACATGCGAGATTATTAATTGACTCACTCACGATAATTACCCCTGCGAACGATATGTGTACACAACATCACCCTGGCCGCACCTATTCTCATCACTAGTACAGCCGAGCAACTCCAAGTTACACGACCATGCTGCCCATCCGTGCTGCGTTCGCAAGAGCCAACGTGTTTATGGCGCACCGTTCCCCGGTCGGTGCGGCCATCATTCGTCTCAAAGCAACCCTTCCAGTTGTGAGCGGCGGCCGACCACCAGACCCGTTACCATATTCACCGTTCGGAGCGAAACAATCGAACACCGCCGAATGGACCGTGGCCCGTTTGGATGATTTGCTAAACTGGGGCCGCAAAGGATCAATGTGGCCGACAATGTTTGGCCTGGCGTGCTGTGCCATGGAGATGATGCAAGCGGCCGCTCCACGTTACGATATCGATCGGTTTGGCGTGCTGTTCCGTGCCTCCCCCCGGCAGACGGATTTCATCATTGTGGCCGGCACGCTGACGAACAAGATGGCACCGGCGCTACGCAAAATTTACGACCAAATGCCCGAACCCAGGTGGGTTATTTCGATGGGCAGTTGCGCCAACGGTGGCGGCTACTATCACTACTCGTACTCGGTGGTGCGTGGCTGCGATCGGATCATACCGGTCGATATCTACGTTCCAGGATGTCCACCGACGGCCGAGGCACTAATATACGGAGTGCTGCAATTGCAGAAGAAGGTTAAACGCATGAAAACGGTACAAATGTGGTATCGCAAGTAATTATGCGTTTTTTCTCGTTAAGTAGAAGTGTTTTTTTAAATGTAAGTGTTAGAGTTAACTGATATTAACATTTTGGTACTCGGGAAAGTGTGGGTTAGTGGGGAATCGCATATGGAAACTAACGCATCATGTTTCAAAGTTCAAAAAGATACTCACAAACAAACACCAACCCTCCCGGACATGATGAGGCAATGTTTGGAGAAGCTAAATATAGCTTGTTTAGATAAACTCCAACCGTGCCGTGCACATGCTTCCTTCTCTTTGTGTGTCATTCGTTAAAGTTTATTTGCACCTGAACTTCAAGGTCGCACATTTCGAACAAATGCAATGGAATTACGATAACTGAGATTAGTAGGTAATAATAGCAGATAAAAATGGGCATTCCTCCTTATGAAACTTCAAGAGTTGAAAAGTTTTATGCATTGATCTTTAATCATCGAGCGACTTAAAAAAAAAGCATTTCTAATCTGAAAAGCAATTCCTTATGACACACTTTTCTGACTAATCCTATTCCTTACTGTATTCCAGCTGCATTTTCGAATTCTGTGGTAACGTGTATGAGTATTCGCTTACATTTATAGTTGGTAATATTATATGTGTCGTAAATCTTTCAAATCACTGCATGTGTAAGCCTTCGAACGTATTATTAAAAATTCAATAAACGGATGATTAATATTACGTTTAATAAAGTGCTTTCTTTACCCGATTCTTTCATATTTTGGCCTGACCGATTTGGCATTCTATGTATTAGGTATATGTATGGAACCAGATAACATATCAAATGTAATGTATGGTGGTATAGAATATAGACAAGAAAACACAAATAATTCTGATGTCGTTTTGTAACGCAAATCAAACAAAGCAAAACTTAACCAATTAAAACCAACTCCAAAACCTATCCGATGCTTATCGAACCGCCTTTAGTACTTGTACTTAAAGTTCATCTTGAACAGATACTGACAGTTTACCTGTCCCACGTCGTACACGATGAACTCATTGTACAGCAGCGAGCTTTTCAGCTTTTCGTTCGAAACCCCCTTACCCATCGGTATCTCCACCCCATCCGGCCGCACATGGGAACCGCTCGGATCCGGCTGCGTGCGCCCGATACCCTTCACGCTGTGCTTACCGGTTGACAGCTTCGTTACGTAGTGTGCCTGCGTATACTCCTGCATGTCACCGAGCGCTACCTCGCACAGCAGCAACAGCCCGGTCGAATCGGCCACATTGGTGCAGCAGTAGTTGGCCGACTTGGACACCATGTCGGCAAAGTAGATACCCTTGCCAAACATGTAACCCGTAACCGGCGCTTCCGGTGGTGCAATCTTCAACCCGTTCGTCAGAATGCCCGCAAAGTTGGTCAGCCGCGAACCGTGCCAAAGCAGCTTGCGGTTGTGCAGCTTCTTGAACGGCTGGTAACGGCGATCCTCGCCCTTGCGCTTGATGCGGAATATTTCCGCCACCTCCAGCTCGTAAGTCCGGTGCGTTTCCGCGTGCGTATTGCGCACGTACTGCTCGAGCAGTGCGAACTCTTCCGAATCGCGCGCCATCGGCTCGATGGAAGTCTTCAGCTGGTCGTAGTGTGCGTCGAGCGGATTCTTGCCATCCTGGGCCGATTCGTCGCCATCGTTCAGCAGCGAGTACGCGAACTCAATCTCCATCAAGCTTTCGAGCATCGTTTGCTTCTCCTTTACCTGCTCGATCGTATCGAGCACCTTGACGGACGACACGCCAAAGTTGTGCGGAATGTACGAGTAGAACCGGTTCGAGGCGGCTATGAACTCGGCGTTGGAGCCGCCGCTGCCGATGAGGGTGGAAATTTCCGACAGCACCTTCATTGCCGACTGCAGCTGACGCTTCGACAGCTTGCCGAGCGGCATCTTCTCCATGTCCAGCTCGAACTCCATCATTACCCGGTTCATCGCGTCCACATCGAACAGCATGCGCACGAGATCCTGCACCGCTGGGGCCAGCTTCGACTTGATGCCGCTGTTCTCCGCCAGTCGCTTCGTCTTCGTCTCGCTATAGTCGATCTCGATCGGATAGAACGCACCGGGCATCTTGCTATAGACGGAATCGTGCCGTACCCAGTCGTTACCGGTCTTCTCCAGAAACAGGTCCTCGAACGCCGACATCGCACTGTCGGCCGAGCTAAAGTTCTCCACCTTGTTACCACCGATCGTGGTACCGATACGACCCCACGCTCGGAACAGCCAGTATCTGTCGAAAGGGAATAGACAATTCGTTAGCTATTGTATTGCATGGATCGACCCGTTTGCTACTTACTTTTTCTTCGTGTCTCCTTCCAGCACCTGCATTTTGTAAAACGAATTTTTGTCCTTCTGAATGTCAACCTTGTTCAGCACGCAGTTATAGATGACATCATGGAACTTATACACGTGCGCCTTGTCCGCGAGCCCCGAATCGGGATCAACGACCAGACCGCTCTTAACCTGCAGCTTCATCTTCGCCGGTACGGACTTTTCGTAGATGCTTTTCTTGGTGCGCGATTTGCTTTCTTCCTCCGTCGGGATGCGCTTGAGCGGATCCGAGCCCCAGTCACAGATCGAGCGGCTAGTGATGAACGATATGGCACCACCGCCCACCACATCCTCTAGGAAGTCTTCCGGCACTACCTGTATCTGCAGCTCCTTGGCCTCCACCATGCGGCTGCCCAATCGCTCCACCTCCTCGGGCGTGGAAATGATGGCCGCCGTATGGCTAGCGATCTTCGTGACCACCTTACCGCCCAGCTTTTGAATTTTCAGCTTCAGCTGATCCTTCGGCGTGGCCGTTTTGCCCAGTATAACGAACTCCATGTCGTACAGCGGGGGCTTCTCGCGCTTAATCTTCGGCTCGGACGGTAGCTCTTCCTCCTTCTTTACGCCCTTCATCACGGTATTCACACTGGGCGGCACGTACCGAACGACACGATCGCTAACGACCGACTTATACCGTTTGAGGAACGAGTAAACCGACTTCAGCTCTTCCGGAATTTTGGTTTTCTTGCGCGGCGGTGCCTTCTCCGAATTCATGCATTTCACCCAAGCGGACAAATCGCCCTGGCACACATAGGCCGACTTCTGGAACGCGTACTGGCCGCCACATTTCGAGCAGCGTTCCAGGGCGCCGAACATAAGCGTATCGCACACACGGTCCAGCACCGGATCGTTACCTTCCGGTATATCCTGTTTGTTCAGCGACAGGATTTCGATCAATTCCGATTTCTTAACCCCCAGTGACTTGAGCTTGTCGCGTATTGCGTAGTAAGCCTTCTGCTGTTCCGCGATCCTCTTTTCCTCTGTTGCGTCGGCCGCTTTATCCACCTCGTCTTTCAGCTCTTCCTTCACCTTCTTGGCCGGTACATCCTCCGCTTTAATGGCACTGGAAATAGCACGGTATAATTGTTTTAAAACCCATTTAAAAAAAAATACCACCAGCAAAGAATAACACTTACGGCAACAAACCCCTAAGAATTTTCTGATCCTCCGGCTTCATCGAGCGGTAACCAGGCAACGACTCAGCCTTCTCGAAGTAGCCCAGCTCAGAACGGAGCTTTGCAAAACACTCCGCATGGTGCCACAACGGTTGTCCGCCGTACTTCATGCCCACCTCCGTGTCGTACGCCACCTTCTTAATGCGCATCTCGTCCTTCAGGATCTTGATCTCGCACCCCCGACACATGGCCCGTCCTGACGGAGCGTACTCGACTCCGTAATCCTTCAACGATTGGGCTTCCACTGCCGTGCGTTTCTTGCCCTTACCCTTACCCGCGACCGGAACGACCCCTTTGGCAAACACAGCTATACATTGAAGAAAATGGAAAAATACATACAGTCACTCTACATACATACATACAGGGTATCGTCACTCTCCCGGCCCGGGACTTACCGATTGCATCGCGTATTTTCTTCTGATCTTCGTAGCGCAGTGCCTCAATGTTGGCTACATCACCCTCGGTCGCGGGGCGCTGCTTCTTGAAGAAGCAATCGTCGTGGTACCATTGGGCCACCTTACCATCGTGCATCGGCGACTGGACCATCGCCGCCAGCCGGAGCACATCCTTGGCGATCGCTTGCTTACACAATCGGCACATTGCCCGATTGCTCTTGGAGTACTCCGCCAGAAACGGTAGCTGTTCTGCGTCCATTGCTTTCTCTCGACTATCGATAGAACAGTTGGAGAGAACCGTGAATATTGAAACGAACAAGCGACGACGAACAAACACGCAGAAAAAAGACCCTCAAAACATGTACGGTGCCTGAATTTACAAGACTTTTCCCGGAACACGAACTGTTGCGGTCGCCGCTAGCTTTGACAGTTGTTGTTGTGGCGGGAAATTGTCAGGCTTCGATTGTTTGAATGCGCATGTAAACAACGCATTCGCTTGACGGTTTGCGGAATCTTCTGTTTGGTGGATTAGTTCACTGTAACAAAATACAATAGATGATTTAGCGAGCCGAAGATAAATAAATATTACATTCTCGTATTTTCTCTTTGATGTCAGAAAATCTATAGTTTTTTCATCTATTCGAAACACGTTCGATTTTCGCACCTCTATTTATACTCACCTTGAGTTTCGAACATGTGAAATGGGTTGTCAAAAATGTCAACTGTAAACAACAATCGAGCCGTAGCGTAGAGATTTCTCTTCGTGCAAAAAAAAAAGAATATTCCTATTTAACTAAACAAACTATTGTAACAATAGACGCATACACAGCCAACGCGGTGCTCCCGGTCAACGATCCTTCTTCTCGGCTAAGCAGTATTAGCAAAACTCAATCACGATGAGCGAAACCGATGTGTCAAAGATGAAGGTAACTAAAGGGACGCCGCCATAGTCGGGAGAGCCATGATAGCCAAGCGCACTGAGGTACACGGACCGTCCCGGTAACACACATTCCTTCCCACGTTGTTTTCCTCATTTTGTAGGTTGCCGATCTGAAAAAAGAGCTAAAGGCGCGTGGTTTAAGCGTGATGGGCAACAAGAACGAGCTAGTGGATCGATTACAGACAGCACTGCTGGGTAAGTCATGACACACGCACACGCAGCACACAACACGAACATCTTTTCTACCTGCGCCCTTTACCCGATGCCCTTCACGATTACAGTCGGTGGCGATGTGCTGGAAGATACGGCCAACTCGGAGGACCTGCTGGACGACGACCTGAACGACGATCTGCTGGACGAGGACAAAGATCTCACCGATCCGGTGGCGGAGGAAGACCACATACTGAACTCGCCGACGCCGAGCGATACGCGTAAATCGATTTCGCCGGATGAGCCGCGAAAACCTGAAGACGAAGCGACCGAAACGGTGGAGGAAAAGTCAAGCGCTCCAGCCGCGCGTAAGATATCCCTGAAGCGAAACATTTCCATTACCAAGCCGGCACTTGCGCCGGAAACGACTGTCGGCAGCGAGGCACCGAAAGCACAGCGACAGCCGTTTTCTTCGGCCCAATCGGCCGGTGCCAGCAACAGTGGCAGCGATGGCGAGCCGGAAAAGAAAGTCGTCAAGCTCGGTCAGCTGACCGCACTGGAGCGGTTGGAGATGAGGGCCAAAAAGTTCGGTTCGGCACAAACAGGCACACCGACCACTACCAACACCAGCAGTGGCAGCAGCACTACCGCAACCGATACTCCTGCCGCTAGCTCCGGCACCGCGGCAACGGATAAAATGCAGGCCCGTGCCGCAAGGTTTGGTTTGACCAGCGCCAGCAGCATCACATCCGCCGGCAACAGTACGCCGGCTTCGCTGGAGGCGCTGAAAAAGCGTGCCGAGCGTTTCGGTGGCTCCGTCTCATCCGAAATGAGCAAACTCGAGCAGGAGGAAAAGCTGGCCAAGCGGCAAGCTCGCTTCGGCTTGACGGCTAGCAGCAGTCCGGCCCCATCGGCAACGGCCAACGGTGCCGGGAAGGTTGCCACCGGTTCGGTAGATTACGCGGAAAAAGCGCGACTCAGGTTGGAGCGGTTCAAATCAGCCGCTTAATTGCGGACGGACAAATGTAGGTTTCCTTTTACCCGTTTTTTTTGGTACGTTCATGCTGCTCTTCATAGCTGTATCCTTGCTACTCCGGTCTCCTGAGAGCGACGAAGAGCGCCATCTTGTGTGTACGAAGAGAGGGGACACGTTAGTGAGCTGAGTGTAGAATAAGACAACTCAATGATGTGTAGCGATCATTGGCGGCAATTGGACGATAATGTGTTTTTATTTTGCAAATCAACTTAAAATAAACATACTAAATCACGTATATACTTTAACAAACACACATGTCTTACGAATAGAAAGGCAAACCAATCCGAAAACGTACCTATCTTACTGTTAACTTGTAGTTTTAAGAGCGAATTGTTAGTTTTTTCTCAATCATTCCCCTTTCTCGCCCGTTCAACCGTACTTTAGGAATAATCTGCTTTTTATTGAACATAATCATAATGCTTACATCTGGAAATTGTGCCCAATGAAGGATCGTTTAGATTCTAGGTTTTGTCCGTAAAATGAACGTTTTATTTAAAATATTTGCTGATACAGTAATCCGCACATCCCTGCGCAGCAGTGCACAGGAGCAGAGAATTGCTGCTACAGTTTCCATCGCTGACGGTCGTGTGCACAAGTTAATTAAAAAAAGACTGAAAAATAACATAATTCCCCAGCGAACGCAAAGTGAAGTGTACGTATGTGTGTGTGATTCGCCCAGCAACTCTACCGCCGGGGATAATGCTTCGAATGGTTCACAGGACACAGGAACGGCTGCCGGTGGTACGTGCTTACGGGGCACCACCCTCGATCTCACTCGCCGGCACTTCCGGATCCTCGTCGTTGTACATGTTTTCTGCCATCTGCCACACCTGCATAATGTTGTCCTCCGACACGGAACAGATGACCCACGGTTCGTTCGGGTTCCACGAGAAGTCGGATATCTTGGCCGTGTGACCGCCGTGAATAAACAGCAGCTCCGGCGGACCATCCTCCGCGTCCTCCGTGCTCTGCTCCTCGCCGATCTTCGACAGATCCCACACGTGCAATCGCCGATCGGTGCCGGACGACGCGAGAATCGTTTCGTTGTGCGGCGACCACTGTACCTGGAAAATTTCGTCCCGGTGCGATTCGAACGAGTGGAGCTTCAGCTTCAGATTGCGCAGATCCCACAGCGCCACCGTTTTGTCGGCCGAACCCGTCGCCAGAATGAACTCCGAGTACGGGTTGAAGCTGAGGCAGTTCACCTCGGCCGTGTGCGCATCGACCGTGTGCGACGGTTTCGAGGTGTTGTTGCACCGCGTGTCCCATATCATCAGCTTCTGATCGTCCGCCACCGACCCGAACAGCGACTCGTGCAGCAGATGCCAGGCCACATCCTCCACCACGGCCGTGTGGCCGGTGAAGATATTCTTCGCGTCGATCAACCGGTGCTCCTTCGGCGTCGCATTGATGTCCCACAGGCAGATCGTATGGTCGTCGCTGGCCGATAGCAGATAGCCGTTCAGGTTCGGGTTCCACGACAACCCGTAGCCCTCCTTCTGGTGGCCCCGCAGCCGCAGATCCGGATGGCACTCACCGCTCGGTTCCGGCTTGCTCGGGTGCTTCGTGTAGTCGAACACGAGCACATCGCTCGACGGCGTTTTAGTAGCGATTACGCACGGGTTCTGTGGCATGTAGCGAGCCCGATTAACCTCGCCCTCGTGGTTGATCTTGATCTCGATCTCGATCTTGCCCGACACCGACCCGAACCCGCCAAACTCGCCCTTCTCGTTGTCGTAGTGGCCCGTATCGAACTGGGCATCCTCGTTCGGCAGCTGCACGCTCGCAATCAGCAGATGGTTCTGCTCGTCCGATGTGTGCGTGCCGAGGATGAGCCGATGCACCGAGTAATCCTTCCCCTCCGGCTTCGTCACATCCGGCAACCACTGGGCAGTTAGTGAGGGCCACTCGAGCGCGTGTGTCATGACCAGGTCGTACAGGAAGGGCGTGTTTTTCTTCCAGATTTTGTACTCCTCATTAATGACGCGCTCCTCGACCGCATCGTCGAAAGCTTCCGCTGGTGTGAAGGGGGGGAGGGAAGAAGGGAAAAGGGAAAGTGAAGTTGCACCAATCTATCCCGTCTACTAAGGATCGACCAACAATGGGGGCTACACATTTTGCCACACATTTTTTTGCAGCTGCCACTTACCACCATCAGCTCGATCACCCATTTTGCTTTTCTTCTGATTAGTAGCGGTCGGGAAAGGTCCAAATGGTCTGTCCGCAGCACCACACACTCCCGCCAAAATTACGTTAGGCTTGCAATCGGGAAAGGAAAGGGTTGCTGCCTGCCGTGCGAATCTGGCCGGTTTTGTGCCAAATCGTTCCTGCTTCTCTTTTCCGACGCTACGTGCGCGCGCGTCTCTCTGTATGTATGTGTGCGTACGTTTGTCAAAGCGGCGTTCACGGCAGTTCACGGAGCCAATATGCCGATTGTAATTTTTTTTGCGACCCAGCCGGCAACTCTCTCCAGTGGCACACGCCAACGACAAAGCCGTACAGTTTAAAGCTATTGTAGGCGGTTAGGGACACTTTGTGCAATGTGTTTTTGGACACCGAATTCGTAGGCACGAGCCGCGGAACGAAAATTACGATTTCTGTTCACCAACGAAAGCAGCACAGTAGCGCACAAAATGCCGCACTTTTGTTAGAACCAAGATTCAGACGGAAGAGGTACGGCTCTGTCCCAAATGTCAGTCGTCAAATTCTCCCCATACTGTATACACCTTGATAGTAACGGTCTGTTGATGTAGCATTTACACGGTTGGGGTTTTTATGTTCGATATGAATACTCTTTTTTCTCACTTATCTTTGGATGAACATTTAGAAATTTAATTTATTTAATTAAAAATTAAAAACATTTATAACAATGCACCAAAATGTGTGGGTATTGCTTGCAATCATTTGGCGCACACATTCCGTGTGCGTTACGAAGCGTTACGTATTTTGGTTACCGTTGGCAACAAAACGGACCGAGGAAACAAAGTAAACAAACAAACAGAAACGGTTGCAATCCCAAGGGAAGGAACGGTTCGCTCCTGCCGGAAAGTTTAGCGATTTATACTTAACTAATTATGGTAATTATTGAACGATTTCTTCAGCTATTTACTTTTCTAAAAGCCTCTTTGAGTGCTACATTATTTGCTGCTGATGTTTTTTTTCCTATATGCTTTTAGAACACAAACAACTACGTCTATTTGGGAGAATGGTACCAGAAAGAGGCGGACCTGAACCGGCAGCTGGTGGTTAGCTTCTTCCCTAGCGATAATTCAGTTGAGCTTGTTGACCTGAAAACAAGGAAAACCTTCCTGAGGCGTACCAAAATCGAAGAGCTAAACGAGAATGACTTCTTCATCGGTGCCAAGCTGCTTATTTTTGGCAAACAGATCAACATTCTTGACTATGGAGATGCGAAAACGAGGAACAAGAAGTCCGACGAACAGCTGTGAGTTATCGTGAAGCTGAAATCATATGTTATATGGGTATGCAACATTTAGCTAATATTTTCTCCATCCGGCAGTTCGTTTGGGCTGATAAAAGCGGAAGCATTGCTACATATCGGCGAAATACTGACGAAGATACACAAGGCAGGATTGGGCGTACGTCGGCTGGCGATGCTGAAGATAGACGAAAACTATTCCTCCATACTGAAAACCGTGCGCTCGGAAGCCTCGAGCTTGAACTACCTGATGGATTGTATGCCAAGCCAATCGTTTGTCGCGCTGGAGATTATAGGCAACAATGCGTACAACCAGTACCGGGAGCTATGCGGACCGGAATCCATTGCCGAGGCAAAGCAGTGCGCTCCCAACAGCTTCCGGGGACTGTACGGGTCCGATGTTTACTGCTCACGTTCAGCAGACGATGCGGCGAATGTACGAACTCGTTTGACACCAGCGGGAAAACATGTGACTTCCGATGCAAAATAATTGTTAACGTTTTCTTTTATCAATTGCAGGAAGCTCGTTTCTTATTTTTAAACAACGATATTAAGCTCGTACTGCGTTCTTCGGCCCTTTACACAAACAGCACACTGTGCATTATCAAACCGCACGCCGTGCGCGAAGGCAAAGCGGGCGAAATTATTACAGAAATTTTGCGCAAAAAGTTCACCGTCACCGCAATTAAGATGCTCCGATTCGAGCGTCCCAATTGTGAAGAGTTTCTGGAAGTATACAAAGGAGTTGTGCCCGAATACGAGGTACTTGGTGGAATGGTTTCATTCAAACGGGACGAGGAAATAATAGTTTTAACGCCGTTTATTGCATTTCTTTCATGTAGTCCATGGTAATGCAGATGATCAGTGGCGATTGCATGGCGTTAGAAATCACGAACAAGTTTGATGATAACCGCAGCACCTACCAAAGTTTTAGAGACTTTTGTGGTCCGGTTTGCCCGGTAAGTGGCGAATCATTCAACCGATATATGCATCAGTTAATTACACAAAAAAATCTTTTTCTTTTCCAGGAGGCAGCGAAACTCACCCGACCGCAAACGTTGCGTGCCCTGTTTGGAAAGAATAAAGTAATGAACGCCGTACACTGTACCGATCTGGAGGAGGACACTACGCTTGAGTTGGAGTACGTTTTTAAGTTTTTAAATTGATGTCTGTACCACGTGGTGTGTGATGTGTGAAGAGCTCATTCCGTCCAAATTGATGTATAATTTTAATATGTTTGTGTTTGTGTGATCGTCTCTGAAATAAACTGTATTTTGCTATTTTATGTATGTGAAGTCGTTTTAACAGGTGGTTTAATGCCACTCGGCGTAACAACGTGCTTGGTAACTAAGACGCCATTGCTATGTGCATTTGTACAGGGGAAGGGGTACCGTTGCCATGGATGCTATGTACGGCATTTAAACATTTTCAGTGAGTATGCATGAAGCATCTCAGCCAGTCTTGAAAGACGTATTTCAACCGAAATGAGTAAACCGGCAGGAGAGAAGAAATTAAAGTCGGCTCTAACGAAACCAAAAGCCGCCTTTACATTCGCGTTGAGTGAGTAAGTATGAAGGAGAACCTATTATTTTTGTCGATCACATGCAAAAGTCCCGTTTCCCAATACCTGGTGCCTGGTTTCCCAATACCACAGTGAACGGAGAAAACGGATTGCGGCCCGTACCCGGCAGCTCAACAAACCCGTACTGATTGATTTGGAGGGGCTGATCCAGGACAGGATCAAGTGCTTGAAGGACAACAGCTTCGTATTCCTAACGTATGCTTATTCCAAAAACAGCGAACATTTCACACCGTATAGTTTTCTGTAAGTTTTTGCCTACTAATTTTGTTAAGAAACTATCCTAACTTTTGCCACCATTTTACGCGGTCCTCAGGGAGGTTCCATTTAGCAAGGCCGACAAACATGAGTACTTTACCGTGAGCCGGCACGGCGTAACATACTGGAGCGATTCGGAAAATCATTTTACCGCGCTCGATGCTTGGCTGGCCGACTATCGCAAGTACCGGCGGCTTACGGAGCTGGGCTTTTTCAAACACTATCGTCTCGCGAAAGCGTTCCGCATCTGGCT
This sequence comes from Anopheles melas, assembly GCA_000473525.2. Lineage (NCBI taxonomy): Eukaryota > Metazoa > Arthropoda > Insecta > Diptera > Culicidae > Anopheles > Anopheles melas. Next base: position 15,986 of record AXCO02002143.1, on the reverse strand, counting down.
GCGCAACATACAGTGGTACAAGTATGAGAACGCGCGCCAAAGGATTGCTGCCAGTGCATTCGTCGTCCTTCCGCGGCTGGCTAGAGCGTTGCTGACGATGCAAGATGAGTACGTGCAGCTGGTGGGGTTTCGGTTTTTCGACGTTTCCGTGTCGGAAAACTGGCATCTGCCTTACTTTATCGAGACGCAGATGACCACCTTCGAGCAGGTGCGGGATCTGCTTCAGCAGTTGCGAGAAAAGATGCGAAACGTTCTATGTAAGCGATGGGCCGGGGAGTATTGCGTACGAGGGAGTTGCGCAAATTGCAAACATTACACAAAATTCTATTTTCATTTTCAGATGATGCATGCTGCAACACGCTAATCGATCGTGGGTTTTCACCCCAAGACGAAGCGATTAATGTGACCAACAAAAAGAAGCTTAAGGACATGATGAGCTTCACCGAGCGTGCTAATAAGCGCAAGCTATGTGCACTGTTGGCCCGTTTTCTGGCGTGTGCCGATCAGAAAATGATAACGCTGCTGCATCAAATTCTACGCGAGTCGTTCAAAAATTTGGCCAACGTTTTCTCGGTTTTTATGGAAGAATGCGCAACGGACGGGCACACTTCGAAGCCGCCATTCATGAACGTGGAGCTGGTGCTGAAACCGACACACATCGATCTGGATCCATCGCGCGAAGTGACCACACGAATGCTGGAAGACTTGAGCAATCTGGTGATGCGTACGGTTTACAAGATTGATCGCTTTCAAAGTGATGCCTTTTTCGATGTCTATACGGAGTGAGTTGCTCAGCTTAGAGCGGAAGTCTGAAGACAGTCTTTCTTTATCTGTTGATTTCTTCAAATTTCCAGGCCAACCATAATGGGAAGAAAGGAGGACCGCCTGTGCGGCAACCCTCCCAGTCTGGATTTCATCATTTACAACGATACGCAGCTTACGTACAATATGAAAACCATTTTCGACGGCATTATCGTAGCTTACAACAGTGTCGACGACTACGTGTTACAGTTCGATCGGATCCGCTTATCGTACCAGGAGAATCTTGCCGTCGATCACGATGTGATCAGGGGAGAAACGAATCTAGAGGTGTTGCGAATGTACTGTGAACGGTTCACCAACCAGATGGCAGACCTGGAACAGATACAGGAGTCGCATCCGCTGGGACTGCTGCAGGTGAAGCAGGTGGCGTTTCGTGAGGAGATCACACCCATCTGCCAGCAGCTGCTGGCGGTGCTGGACGAAACCATACCCCGGTTGGCAATGGAGAAGATCAACTACGTCGAGCAGAAGGGAGAAGAGCTGCAGACGAAGCTGCTGATTGTGCCGGAGGAAACTAATCACTACATCTACTACTTTAATCATATGGAGGTTTGCCACGAGCATGTCGCAAGTTTGCAGAAGGAGCTGAACTATGCGTACGAGGCGTTAAAAATTATGAAAAAATATCATGTTACCTTCCGCGACGAGGACAAGGATAAATATTTGGGTAAGCCTAGTCTGAATGTGTCTGTCAAGTATTCGTTTAAAACTATTCACCTTTAACGGCTGCATATCTTTCCAGACATGGAAGAGTTTCTTAACGAAATCAGCGTAACTCTGGAAACTAAACGAGCACAAAAGCAGGATTTGATCAACAAGTTTGACCTATGCCTGCAAGCGGATATCACGAAAATATTCTCCGAAGTTGAAGATATCCACGAGGAGGTCCTGAAAGAGTGGCTACTCGATCTTGGCTCCGACCCAGCGCTCGTCCGCGACTGTTTGATTGACCTGTCCGAACGATTAACGATGTGCCAACGGAAGGCCCAGGAGTATAAGAAATATCAGAAAGAATTTCGCCTCGAAGTGACACGGTTTGAAAAGCTCGATCAGGTTATCAATGAGGTTAAGCTGCGTCAGATCCTCTGGGACAGTGTGCAGCAGTGGAAAGAGTCGGTGGAGATATGGAACGAAATACACTTCAACGAGCTCAGCATGGATGAGGTGGAAGCGTTGAATACGAAAATCCTGAAAAACTGTGCCATGCTCGACAAGAACCTGCCGAAGAATGACATCATCCCCAAGCTGAAGGCTGAAGCGGAAGAGTTTAAAGACAAAATACCGGTGCTAGGGTTTTTGCGCAATCCCGCACTCAAGACACGGCACTGGATCAAGATCGAGCAGATACTGAACCGGTATCTCGCGGAGGAGACGGAAATTTATCTCCACACCTTCGAGGACGCGAACGCATTCGAGGAGGACATAGCGGCCGAACTGATGGAAGTGTCCAACATGGCCAGTGCCGAGGCGGGACTGGAGACGCTGCTCAACAAGGTGGAAAACGCCTGGAAGGAGCTGGAGCTGACCGTGATCAGTCATCGCGACCATCGGGACGTGTTTGTGCTAGCAGGGGTCGACGAAATACAGACCGTGCTGGATGAGTCCAGCATTAACGTTACTACGGTGGCCGCCTCCCGGCACGTCGGCCCGATCAAACCCAAGGTGGACGATTGGGTCTCTCAGCTGGACCTTTTTTCCCGCACACTCGACGAGTGGACGCAGTGCCAGCAGTCGTGGATCTATCTGGAGGCAATATTTTCCGCGCCCGACATTCAACGCCAGCTGCCGCACGAAACGCAAATGTTCCTGCAGGTCGACAAAGCGTGGAAGGATCTGATGCGCCGCACGCAAAAGGCACCCCTTGCCCTGGCAGCGATGACGGCCGAGGGAGTGCTGGAGCAGCTGCAAATCAACAACGTGCTACTGGAAAAGGTTACCCGCTGTCTGGAGGCGTACCTGGAGGTGAAGCGTATGGCGTTCCCGCGGTTCTACTTCCTGTCCAATGACGAGCTGCTGGAAATATTGGCCCAAACGAAAAACCCGTACGCGGTACAGCCGCACCTGTCCAAGTGCTTCGATGCGATTGCAAAGATCGAGTTTGGCAAGAAGAAAACCGAAACGGGCGAATCGGTTATGACCAACGACATTATAGCGATGATCTCGCCGGAGGGTGAGCGGCTTACGTTCGGTGTCGGGCTGAAGGCTCGCGGTGCTGTCGAGGATTGGCTTTCGAAGGTGGAAGAAGCGATGTTCCTGGCGGTAAAGCGTTACATGCGCCACGGTTATCGTGTGTACGGACTGAAGGATCGCTCGTACTGGATGCAGGAGCAACCGAATCAGGTCGTACTGACCATCTCCCAGCAGCAGTGGGCAGCGGACGTCCATGCCATCCTGGAAGCGGGCGGCAATGTGGACAAAGGCATGGAGGAGTTCCACGACAAGCTGACGAAAAACTTAACCGTTCTGGCTGCGATTGCACGGACCAAAATTTCCAAACTTGTCCGGAAGGTGCTGTGCGCACTGATCACCATCGATGTGCACGCGCGTGATATGATCGCAGGCATGGTGGCAAAGCGAGTGCAAAAGTCGTAAGTACATTTTCATTACTTTGCTAGTCTGCGTGTATCTAAACATTTCCCTTTTTTTCAGGACCGATTTCGAATGGTTGAAAATGTTACGCTACTACTGGATGCCGGAAACGGAAGTGATAGAAACGAAAATGGCATCCGCCAATCTGCCCTACTTCTACGAGTATCTCGGTGCCGGCGGAGTGCTGGTAATAACTCCGCTCACCGATCGCTGCTACCTCTGCCTAATAGAAACGAAAATGGCATCCGCCAATCTGCCCTACTTCTACGAGTATCTCGGTGCCGGCGGAGTGCTGGTAATAACTCCGCTCACCGATCGCTGCTACCTCTGCCTAATGGGCGCGCTGCAGATGGATCTCGGTGGCGCTCCGGCCGGTCCGGCCGGTACGGGCAAAACGGAAACGACCAAAGATTTAGCCAAAGCGCTCGCCATCCAGTGCGTGGTGTTCAACTGCTCCGACGGGTTGGATTACAAGATGATGGGACGATTCTTTACCGGGCTTGCCCAGTCGGGCGCGTGGTGCTGCTTCGACGAGTTCAACCGCATCGATATCGAGGTGCTTTCCGACGGGTTGGATTACAAGATGATGGGACGATTCTTTACCGGGCTTGCCCAGTCGGGCGCGTGGTGCTGCTTCGACGAGTTCAACCGCATCGATATCGAGGTGCTTTCGGTCATAGCTCAGCAGCTCATCACGATACGCAACGCCAAGGCGGCCAAAATGAAACGCTTCCTTTTCGAGGGGCGCGAAATCCGGCTAAAGCCTTCCTGTGCCGCCTTCATCACGATGAATCCCGGGTACGCCGGAAGAACGGAGCTGCCGGACAATCTGAAAGCACTGTTTCGGCCAATTTCCATGATGGTCCCGGACTATGCGCTCATCGCCGAGGTTATACTGTACTCGGAGGGTTTCGAAGGGTCGAAGATACTGGCCAAAAAGATGGTCCAGATGTACAAACTATGCAGCGAGCAGCTGAGCCAGCAGGATCACTACGATTTCGGTATGCGCGCGGTCAAAAGCGTGCTCGTCATGGCGGGTGCACTGAAGCGCGCCTCGCCCGATCAAGCCGAAGACGTCACGCTGATTTCGGCGTTGCGTGACTCAAACTTGCCCAAATTTTTGGCCAATGATGCGGTGCTCTTTAACGGAATTTTAAGCGATCTTTTCCCGGGCGTGGATTTGCCCGAGCCAGAGCGCGGCGAGCTGCAGCAAGCCATCGAGCAGTGCATGATCGATCGGAACTTGCAGCCCGTGCCGGAGTTGGTGCTGAAGACGCTTCAGCTCTACGAAACGATGGTAGTGCGCTGGGGCGTTATGCTGGTAGGGCCTACGGGCAGTGGCAAAACGACCGTACTGCACATACTGGCGAACGCGTTCGAGAAGCTGCACGCCGAATACGCCCCGGGACCACTGTACCGCCCAGTGCGCATACAAACGCTTAATCCCAAAGCCATCTCGATGGATGAGCTGTACGGGTTTGTGAACCTGGCGACAATGGAATGGCGCGACGGGCTGCTCGGTATGGCCATCAGATCGGCAGTGATTGTGACAGGTTTGTTATTTGATCGTTTTGCCCCTTTGCTACCATTTCTTATCAAATGCTTCCTTACTAGACGAAATTCATCAATGGATTGTTTGTGACGGTCCCGTGGATGCGGTATGGATTGAAAATTTGAACACTGTACTGGATGATAACAAAATGCTCTGTTTGGCCAACTCGGAACGCATCAAGCTGACGAGCTGGGTGCACATGGTGTTCGAGGTACAGGACCTGGCGCAAGCTTCTCCGGCCACCGTCTCCCGCTGCGGCATGGTGTACATGGATCCAGTACACCTCGGATGGTCCTCGATCGTGAAATCGTGGCTGAACACGGTCCAACATCTGCACCTCGATGGCGACCTAAAATCGCACATACTCTCACTGTACGAGCGGCACTACGAAACAGTTACGAAATATTTGCACCGGAACTGCAAGTGGAGCATTCATCAGGTCAACATCAGCAAGCTGACGATGATGACCAAGCTGCTCTATCTGCTGCTGCAGGAAACCCAGGGATTGCACCTGATGGAGCGGGGCGAGGCGAAGCATTACATTTTTAAAATGTTTACCTGGAGCATGCTCTGGTCGTTTGGCGGTAACTTGCTGGACGAGTCGAAAGCTCAGTTTGAACAGTACTATCGCACGCTGCAGAACGAGGAAGAAATAGGACTGTAAGTATTGATGCCTTTTTTTTTTGGACAAAAAGTTAGTTTTAATGTAAACCTCTTTTTGTGAAAAAAAAAATCTCCAAAAGATTACCCAAGGATACGCTCTGGGATTTTCGCATCAACACGAAAACGCGCACCTGGGAAAGCTGGAATGCGATACACCAGAAGTTTGTCTACAATCCTTCGGTGCCCTATTTCGATCTGCTAGTGCCCACGCTCGATACCACCAAGTATGGGTTTGTGGCCGAGATGCTGCTGCAGCATCAATACCCGGTACTGTTTACCGGCGACACCGGTGTGGGCAAGTCGGTCCTTGCGCGGGAAATTCTAAACCGCCTGATGCAGCGTGACGTGATACCGATCTTTGTAAACTTTTCCGCACAAAGTGAAAGCGCACGCACACAGGAGATCATCGAGTCACGCCTAGAGCGGCGCAAAAAGACCTTGCTGGGGGCGCCCATCAACAAGCGAATCGTGGTGTTCATCGACGACGTTAACATGCCCAAGCTGGACCGTTACGGAAGCCAGCCGCCGATCGAGCTGCTGCGCCAGTTTGCCGACTTCCGCGGAGTGTACGATCGGGAAAAGATGTACTGGAAGGACATTGTCGACGTGACGCTTGGGGCTGCATGTGCACCGCCCGGCGGTGGCCGCAACGTGCTGACGGCACGCTTCATCCGTCACTTTGCCCTGTTTTCTCTGCCCTCGCCGAACAGCGATACGCTGAAGACGATATTCAAGGCAATTTTGGCCGGTTTCTTGAGCGAGTTCAACATGGCGATACGTCCCCTGGCTGAACCAATCGTTGAGACGGCCGTCGCCGTGTACGAGCGCATATCGGCCGAGTTGTTGCCCACGCCGAAGAAATCACACTACGTTTTTAATCTGCGCGATTTGTCCAAGTGTGTGCAGGGCGTGCTGCAGGCGGACTCGTCGGCGTACATCAATCCCATGCAGCTGATGCGTCTGTTCTATCACGAATCGCTGCGCATCTTCTACGATCGGTTGATCAACGAGGAGGATAAGACGTACTTCAAGCAGCTGCTGCAGGACTGTTGTGAAAAGTTTTTCGAAACGACGATCGTGCAGCCGGAAGAGACCATCATGTTCGGGGACTTTATGGTGTTCGGCCAGGCGCCGGAGGATCGAGTGTACGAGGAGATTAAGGAGATGAAGAAATTGAAATCGATTTTGCTGGACTATTTGGAGGACTACAATGGCACTGTGGGAACGGAGATGAATTTGGTGTTTTTTGCGGACGCCGTCGAACATATCGTGCGGTTGGCACGGTTGTTGCGCTCGGAGCGTGGCAATGGGCTGCTGGTGGGTGTATCCGGAATGGGGAAGCAGAGCCTGGCAAAGCTGGCTGCCCACATCAATGGCTACCAGTGTCATCAGATTGCACTGCGGCGGGGCTACGATCACAGCTGCTTCCATGAAGATCTTCGCCGGATCTATTGGATTGCGGGAGTGCTCAACAAACCGACCGTGTTCCTGATCACCGACACGCAAATCGTGCACGAAGCGTTCATGGAAGACATTAACAACATTCTAAACTCGGGCGAGGTGCCGAATCTGTTCGAGGGCGATGAGTATGAGAAGATCATTCTAAACACCCGGCAGCCGTGCATTGAGAGTGGCCATCCGAATCAAACGCGCGATGGCATATTTGAGTTCTTCATCAAGCGCGTCCGGGCCAACCTGCACGTCATCATGTGCATGAGCCCGGTGGGCGATACGTTCCGCGGGCGCTGTCGAATGTTTCCTTCGCTGGTGAACTGCTGCACGATCGACTGGTTCGTGAAGTGGCCGGCCGAGGCACTGCGCAGCGTCGCGATCGGATCGCTAAAGGATGTCTCAGACAACGAGGTGCAGTGCAAACATTTGGCCCAAATCTGCGTCATGATACACGAAAGTGTGGAGAGCATTTCGGAGCGGTTCTATCGCGAGATGCGTCGCCACTACTACACCACGCCGAGCAGCTATCTGCAGCTGCTGAACCAGTACCGGGTGCTGGTGCAAAAGCGGGTCGACTCTATCATACAGAAGAAGGATCGCATTGCCAACGGGTTGAGCAAAATTCTGGAAACCAACCAAGTGGTGGCCGAAATGGGAGAGGAGCTGAAGAAATTCGTCCCGATACTGGAGGAAAAGTCGAAAAACATGAAAGAGCTGTTGGCCAAGCTGGACAAGGACAATGCAATGGCGGAGAGTGTGAAGAAGAGTGTGGCCAAGGATGAGGCTGAGGCAAAGATTAAGGCGGCCGAAACGCAGGAAATTGCCGACGAGGCGGCGAAGGATCTGGAGATCGTACTGCCCACACTGCAGGCGGCCCAGGACGCGCTGAAATCGCTCAACAAAAATGACATCAACGAGCTGCGCGTCTTCCAGAAACCTCCGAAGCTGGTACAGTTTGTAATGGAGGCGGTGTGCATACTCCTCGGAGCAAAGTAAGAGACTGATCGGATATTTCGTTTTGCTTGTATCGTCACAAATTGCAAATTGCACAATCTATTTTCAGGCCCGATTGGAACACGGCTAAGGTGGTGATGTCGGATGTAAACTTTTTGAAAAAACTGGAAGATTACGACAAGGAACACATACCAGAGGCCATTATAAAGAAAATTAAATCGTACGTCGATCACAAAGATTTCCAGCCGGCGGTAAGTGAGAATGGAATCATGACGTGCAAACAAACTCGCTTAAATTTATAAACTACTCTCATTATCCGAATTATTGCAGACTATTGAGAAAGTCTCCAAAGTAGCTAAATCGATGTGCCTCTGGGTGATTGCCATAGAAAAGTACGCCAAAATCTACAAAGTAGTGGAGCCAAAGATCAAGCGACAAAAAGCGGCCGAACAAGAGCTGGGAGAAGTGATGCAACTGCTCAAGTCGAAGCAGAGCGAGCTGGCCGAAATCGAAGCGAAAATAACGATGCTTATGGCAAACCTGGAAGAGAAGAAGCGCGAAATGAAGCTGTTGCAGGATCACAATGATCTTACCAGTGCCCGGTTAAATCGTGCTGGCCGACTAACGTCGGCCCTGGCGGACGAGGAAGTACGCTGGCGCGAGACAGTGAAGCAGCTGACGGCGGAACATTTTGCGGTGCCCGGGGATGTCCTGGTGGCGTCGGCATACGTTGCCTATTTGGGTGCATTTCCGATCGACTACCGGCGCACGCTGTCCGAAATCTGGGTGTCGGAGTGCAAGCGGTTAAACATTCCAAGCAGTCCCACCTTTAGTTTGGTGCAGATTCTGGGCGACTCCTATCAGATACGCCAGTGGAACATGTACGGATTACCGCGCGATGAAATATCGGTGGAAAATGGAATCATCGCAACAGAGGGTGGCCGCTGGCCGCTGATGATCGATCCGCAGGAACAAGCGAACCGCTGGATACGCAGCATGGAGTCACGGAACGAGCTGCGCATAATTAAGCTGACCGATGGAAATATGATGCGCATTTTGGAAGTATGGTAAGAATTGGTTGATGAAAGCGACCCAGTCGAATGGTCTTTAACCGCTCGTACATCCCTTTATCCCACACACAAACAAACAGCATACGACAAGGGTTTCCAATGTTGATCGAAGATGTGCAGGAGACGTTAGATCCTGTCCTCGGTACGATCCTTATGAAGCAAGTATTTCTCCAAAATGGTCGACTCATGATCAAGTTAGGTGACGTGGACGTAGATTATGATAGCAATTTTCGGCTGTACATGACCACAAAGCTTCCGAATCCGCACTTTCTGCCCGAAATATGCATTCAAGTTAGTTTGGTCAACTTCCTTGTCTCGCGGAGTGGTCTCGAGGATCAGCTATTGGCGTAAGTAGATAAATGCGTGTGAACGCCCAATGCGGTCCTACATGTTATGTTCGTTCCTACTCGCCCTAATTTAGTGAGATCATCAAGATTGAGCTACCGGAGATGGAAAAGCAGCGCAACGATCTCATCACTACCATCAATGCAGATAAGCAGCAGCTGCTACTGCTGGAAGACAAGATACTGAAAGTTCTGTACAGCTCCCAGGGCAACATCCTCGACGACGAGGAGCTGGTCGAGTCGCTGAACGAATCCAAGGAAATGTCCACCATCATCGCGGACCGGCTCATTGAAACCGAGCGCACCGAGCTGAACATTGCTGCTACGCGCGAAAAGTATCGCGTGCTGGCGGCTCGCGGCGCTATCCTGTACTTCGTGGTGGCCTCCCTGTCCGAGATTGACCCGATGTACCAGTTCAGCCTGCGCTATTTCACCCAGGTGTACTGTTCGGTGGTGGAACAGCCGCACGCACGGATGGAACTGCCCGAGCGGCTCGCAACACTGCTGGAGGACATTACATTTACCGTGTTTTCCAACATCTGTCGTGGGCTGTTCGAGAAGCACAAGCTTATATGTGGGTTTTTGGTTGCGTTTGCCATCTGCAAGGAGGCACAGGAGTTTTCCGACGAAGAGTTTAGCTTCATCGTACGTGGGCCTTCGCAGCGAAAGTTTTCTCTCGAGCGGAAGCCATCCTTCCTAAGCGATAATCAGTGGATAGCTTGCTGCTTTCTCGAGGTGCACGATCCGGCCCAGTTTGCCGAACTAACGAACCATCTGCACCGATCGCTGATCATCGCAATTGAGGATTTCCGTGAGGACCTTTGTCTTGCCCCCGTGCCCGAACCGGCAGCAATCGACTGGAACGCTAGGCTGTCGGTTTCGGAGAAGCTAATGCTGGTGGCGGCACTAAAGGATGAATTTTTGGTCATCGCCGTAACGGAGTTCATTCGTCACGCGCTCGGCAAGCGGTACACTGAGCCACCGAAAAATACTAGCCTTGCCTCGCTGTACGCGGACATATCGTCGTCCATACCGCTGGTGTTCGTACTGTCGGCAGGATCCGACCCAATGACGGCGTTGATCAAATTCGCCCAGGAACGGGACTGCGTCGAGCGGCTGCACTCCATTTCGCTCGGCCAGGGACAGGGCCCGGCAGCGGAGGCTTTAATAGAGGCCGGAACTCGGAGCGGCCATTGGGTGTTTCTGCAGAATTGCCATCTGGCAACGTCCTGGATGGAAGCGATGGAAAAAATCGTCAATCGCATCGCAATGGGTTTGCAAACGGTCGACACCAACTTCCGGCTGTTCCTCTCATCTATGCCGGTGCGTACGTTCCCGATCAGCGTGCTGCAGAATTCGGTAAAGGTAACGAACGAACCGCCGAAGGGTTTGCGCTCAAATCTCGTGCGCTCGCTAACCGAGCTGGATCGCAGCTGGTTCGAATTCCACGTGCTCGGTGCGCAATGGCGTGCGCTCGTCTTCGGCCTGTGCATGTTCCACGGCGTTATCCTGGAGCGGCGCAAGTTTGGCCCGCTGGGATGGAACATTACGTACGAGTTTAGCGAAAGTGATCGCGAGTGTGCCCTCCGCACGTTGGACATCTATTGCGATCGGGAGCTGAGAGCACCGATACCGTGGGATGCGCTAGAATACATCAACGGTGAGATCACTTACGGGGGCCGCGTAACGGACGTTTGGGATCAGCGTTGTTTGCGAGCGATATTGAAGCGCTTCTCATCGCCGCTGATACTGACCGATGCGTACAGCTACAGTGCGAGCGGATTGTACCACTGCCCGACCGGCGATGAGGCACGCAAGATCGATGGGTTTTTGGAGTACGCCGGGCAGCTGTCCATACACGATCCACCGGACATATTCGGGATGCACGAGAACGCAAACATCATTTTCAACCGAAACGAAACGTACTTCTTTCTGAACACGCTGCTCGAAAGCCAGTCCGGTGGCGATTCGCTCGGAGAGGAAGCGATGGCCGCCATGGACAAGATGTGTTTGGAGAAAATTGATTCGATACGTAAAGCCGTAGCAACTTCCATCGAGTACGACGAGCTGCATCCAAGCTTGCTGCAACGGGATGCTAAAAATCGCATCCCTTCCCTCACGACTGTTCTGATACAGGAGGTGGATCGGTTCGATAGGCTGCTGTCGATACTGCATGGCAGCCTGCGCGATCTGGAGAAAGCGATCCAAGGGTTTGTGGTAATGTCCGAAAGTTTGGAAACGATTTACCGTGCATTTGGCAACAATCAAGTACCGCAGGCATGGCACTCGAAGGGATACCTCTCGACAAAGACGCTGGCCAGCTGGGTGACCGATCTGCAGCATCGGATCGAGTACGTACAAAACTGGTGCGTCAATGGGTTGCCCGTTTCTTCGTGGGTGTGTGGTCTGTTTTTCCCGCAATCGTTCCTCACCGGCACATTGCAGACGTACGCCCGCAAGCATAACATACCGATCGATACGCTGCGGTTCGATTTCGAAATTATGAACGTAACGCTACACCAGTCGACCATTTACGAGGAGCGTTCGAAAAAGGTAATGTACATTATCGTGCCGTGCTGTTCAGTGTTGGACTACTGTTATCAACGCCTACACGCCTTTTTTCGTTTTAGGATCCCTTACAACTGTTTCACAACCTCAATCCTCCCAGTGATGGTGTTTTCATCCACGGTCTGTTCATCGAAGCAGGCCGTTGGGATCACAAAGAGGGAGGACTGTGTGATGCCCGACACAGGGAACTTATTGCTCATTTGCCCGTCGTTTGGTTAAAACCGTGCACGGATCTGACCGTTGGGCGTCGATACGAAGCCCCACTGTACAAGACGAGTGTGCGGGCGGGTGTTCTATCAACAACCGGCCAATCAACCAACTTCGTTCTTTCAGTTCTGCTCGACTCGCAGCTTCCGTCCGATTACTGGATTCTACGGGGAACTGCTCTCGTTACATTAATTACGGATTAACCACAGTAGAAGCTATAGTTTATGCTTGTAACGGAACTATCAAATTGTAATCGTTTTACTCTATAATAAATGCTGTGTAGAGATTAGAGTTCATTCACCATTTCCTAGCAGCGTGTTGATGTTGGCCGTCACCTCGTTAACCGCTTTAACCGCATGCGGCGTGCAGTTGAGTATTTCGTTTGCGACTAGTTTTTGCAGCAATCTGCAACGAAAGATCATGTTGCTCGTCAAGCTAACTGAGCCTCTTATACCACACATTGTTGTTAGTTGGTACTTACTCAGTTTTCGTTTGCATAGAACGCGCCTCAGCATGCTTCAGTTCGACGTTGTTCCGCTGGAACGGTCCGGTACGAATGTCAGCACACGCTTTCATTAGATGCAATTTACGTGCTTTAAGCTGTGCTAGCTTTTCCGTCAATTCTTGACGTTCACGATCGAGCTGCAGATTGCGGTACTGCTCCTGAAATTGGGAAGCGGACAGCTCCTCTAGATTGCCCCCGCAGTACCGTTTTGCTTTCTCCACAAACGGTCGCACTTGCTCGGTGATCTTGCTTTCGATGTACTTGCCGATCGCCATCCGTTCGTGGTAGCTTATGTCCACGTTGCGTATGTGATCCAGTCCTGCGCAATGGAGAGCAGTTGGTTGTAGTCCACAGATTCGTGCCAATCGTGCAAAGGAAGGATCAGGATGTACTTACCCAAAGGCAGTTCACCTTCGTGTTTGTATACGGACAGTAGCGCCCGGCTCTCTATTGATATGGGAGCGTCGGATTGCTTGAGCAAGCCAATGATAAGCGAACTTCGGTAGTACTTTAGCAGTTCCTGGCGTAGCTCGTCATCTTGCACCGCGTTCAGTTCGCTTTGATTCGGTAGGTAACGAGAATCTTCCATTTTGTCCGGAATTTATTTGCAGCCAGGCAGCTCGCGCACCTTATGACGCGCGTTTTCGGAAACGTTTGTTTTGGTTTTGAACAGGGCTTCCGTTGGGTGCTGCGTGAAACAAGCCCTTATTGTTGGCCTCAATTGACACAACAATAAAACATTAAAATCCACCTATTTTTTTTTTTTTTTGGATTTCCATATGACAAAAGAAAGTTAAAAATAATTCAAAGTTATTGATTTGTTGTACAAAGCTAAACCATATTTTTATTACTCTTCATCGAATGTTTGATACGATTGTGCGTGAAAGCATCCCGCTTTACTGAGCAAACTGTCATTTTGCGCATCCTGTCACAACAACCACATCACAAACCGCATCAAAGCAATAAACAAACGCCGTGTCGACGCCGCGCCAGAATGTGTTTTTTTTTAACTAAAATAATTAATCTGCGTTAATGGCCATATCCGTCTTGCTTTGCTAATGTTATTTAACTAGAAGGGATAGTAAAGCATGGAAGGAGAAGTGATACTACCTGCCGCCTGTCGCTGCTGCCTGCTGGAAGACAAGGATATGGTCTATGTGTTCGACATTTTGGATGAATTTGAAATGAAAATCAGCGATCTAATCAGTCGAAATGGAGCAATAGAGGTAAGGAATAACACGTTTCTTCGTTCGTGATTTGGATATTGCACTGGGTCTATTTTTGCAGATACAAGAACGTGACCCCTTTTCCAAGCACATCTGTGGCAACTGTCTAAACGATCTGGCCATAACTGAGCGATTTGTGTTGCGCTGCCGTAAAACCAACGATCTGCTGATGAATCTTATCACAAGCGATGCACAGGAAGATGCGGACGCGCTGGTGGTAAGGGATGACACACTTTCCGACACGTACCCGGAGGATGATGTATCTTACGTGGTTGAGGCATCCGAAGGTGAAGCAGCTTTGTATGAAGAAATCACCTTGGCGGAAGGGCAGTCCATCGACAGTTCCGAACACTACGACGACGAACCACCGAAAGTATTTGTGACGCAAAAAGCCGGTAGTTCACAAATAGCCGGTGATACGTTGTTACAGCTGCAGCATCATTCAACCGTTCCTGTGGAGCAATCTATGGAAGAGACGGTACAAGTGCAGCTGGATTATGAGCATGAAGCGATGAGCGCGATTGATACGATCATTACCGACGACACAATCGCGCTTTCCGATGGACTGTATGATGACATACTAGAGGATGGATCTTTGAAACAGGAAGACGAAGAACTGTACCATATAATGGACCAAGCAAATAGAGACGATGGTGTGGATGCGCGGCAAAGTGATAGTGGTGCCAGTACGAGGACGTTCGATTTTAAGTACAGTTGCGATCATTGTGGTGCCAGTTTTGTTACTTTGAAGCATTACGCGCGTCACTTGCAATTGCACAACATTTTAGCGTGTGAAAAATGTTTAGAAATGTTTAAAAGGTATGTTTTAACGGTAAACTTTACATCCTTTCGGGAACCGTTCGATAATCTTTATCTCTTTTACTTTAACAGTGAAGATTTACTGAAATCCCACGAGAAATTGTGTTTACGGGATGCCAAACATCCCGCAGAAGGTGAAACTAGCAAACGAACGCCTGCAGTGACGACGGACTCTGCGTCCGGTGTGGCGCCACAGCAGAAAAAATCTCTCGTCTGCTCGTACTGCAACAAACGGTGGATCTCGCAATCCGCTCTGACGATACATCTGCGCACGCACACCGGCGAACGCCCGTTTGGCTGTCGGTTATGTGATAAGCGGTTCAAAACTGCATCAGCCATGGATCTGCACGAACGTCGCCACTCTGGTATGAAGCCGTACGCTTGTTCCGTTTGCGACAAACGCTTTACCGAGGGTAGCAACCTGAAGGTGCACATGTTGCAGCACACGAACGAAAAATCCCACGTCTGCACAGTATGCAATCGTGCGTTCGGGCGCGTCTTTCTACTCCAGCTGCACATGCGAACACACACGGGCGAGAAACCGTACGTGTGTGAGGTGTGTGGCCGAAAGTTTACACAGCAATGCGATCTAACAGCACACCGGCGCATTCACAGTGGCGATCGACCGTACGTTTGCAACCTTTGCGGGAAAAGTTTCACCAAAAGTAGCGCGCTGGGAACGCATCGTAGAAGCCATCAGAAACATTTGCTGAAAAGTGCAGATGAGCAGGACACGGACTACACGTTACGCAGCTAAGGTTTGCCGCTGCTACTCAACCCTTTCTTTATTGGTGTACGGAAGGCACTGTGAGGAGATCACATATGCTTGCACTGGTCGCGTCCGAGAAGTGCTCGTAGTGAGCGTTACGTCCGTTACGAAGCGGGCCAGTTCATACATCATAATTACCACGATCGTGGTACACTCCAGGATGACGAAGTGTGATATGGAGGAGCCAATTTCCATCCACGAGCCTTTGTTTTTCACGAGGAAGAAAAAGTTCATACACATCCAATCGCACACCATCAGTGTGAGGGTGAACATTTTCGTCTTGGGTACCTGTGTGTGTGCAGTCAACCGAAAGGGGTGAAGAAAGAAAAGTGTTTTTTTTTAATCTTGTGTGCGTAACTTATTTATCCTTCAATTTGTCCTCTGTCTTACCGAGCTGATGATGACCATCGCTTTCAAAACGCAGATAAGCAACAGAACTGGTACTA